>OX421509.1:10953919-11096419 GCA_949126835.1 Anisus vortex
AATTTCAGGAAATCATATTGATTGGCGTTTATAACAATTTAGATGACTCCGCAACGAACTTTCAGATTAAAAAAAAACAAACAAAAAACAACAACCAGGTAGGTTTACTAAGCACATTACAAAATCATTCCCTTGCTCAGTTTACTGGGAGATAATATTATTACATCAGTTATCAACAAATTGTTCACGTGACCTTATGACTGAACCGACGACCAGGGAAACCGCGTAGTGTATTTCAAATATTGTCGTAATTTAGAAAGTAGCATTCATTTAGCCGGTGTTTGTGTGTGTTTGGGGTGGGGAGGGGGACATGACGTAAGGAAGACACACAAATAACAACAACTACAAAGTGGGGAAAATTGGTCATTTTCTTGCGCATGCTTGTGTCACACACACACACACCAACAGACAGACAGACAAACAGACAGATTTATAAATTGACTAGAGAAACATAAACAAATTGTCTGCATCTCGATTATTTTGTCCAATTATTTCTCGTGATTCGCGATACTCATAAACTGAATATGTTTATATTATGCCATCATCTTAAATTTGTGTGCGCTGGGGCTGGGGGTTGGAGAAAGAGGCGCGGGAAAATGCGCCATTGCACACATGAACATCAACTTAATAACATAAACGGCCCTTAATTTTAAAAACCCTCCCCTCCCACTTTAACCCCCACCGTCCCTCTAAAAAAAGACAAAATTATCATTAAAAAAAATATATGTCATAATATTGATACGTTTTGCTCGCACAGGGGCCGTAACTTTTATTGTTGTTTATTTTTTGCTTTTTGCTTTCAATGCGCGGTTGTCTTTGCTTGATTAGTTTCCATCAGAACCCGCGGATTGATTTGTCCTATTGCCTCCATCGGTCGACAGGAAGGCGATGAATTGATCCAAATGAGGGATAAGCGTGGAAGAGAGAGAGAGAGAGAAAGAGAGAGAGATGGGGAGAGAGAGATGATGACGGAACAGTCAGGGGCCAGTAACTCTAGCGTAGTCAAATATTTGACGTCACTTACGACTGTGATGGAAAGGACGAGCGTGCGGTTGAGGGCTAATACTTGAAAATACAAAAAAGGGTTCATGCTCTATGGTAATTATTTTCAAGGGTCGTACACATATCAGGTTACACTTCATAATTTTTTTTTGTAGATAGCGGCTCTATGATGTTCCGATTGTGTAATTTAATTGTTAAAATCAACAATACTGTTTATACTGGTTTTTATTGTTTGATAGTTTGCTTTAGTTCTCAACTAATTTTGTCTCTTTATGTCTCCCTGTTCTCTCTCACTCTTTGTCTCTCTCTCTCTCTTTCTCATTTTCTTTTTCTCTTTGTCTCTCTCTCTCTCTTTCTCATTTTCTTTTTCTCTTTGTCTCTCTCTGTGTTTTTCGTTCTCCTTGTCTCTCTATCTGTTTCTCTCTCTCTCTCTCTCTCTCTGTTTCGTTCTCTCTATTTCTCTATATCTCTCTCTTTCCTGATTTTCTTTTACGATCTGTTTCTTTTTCTTACTTTCCGTCTCTCTCTATTTCTCTCTTTTTCTCTCGCACTGTTCTTCTCTCTATAATTTTCTCTCTATCTTTTCTCCCTTTCTGTTTCTCTGTCTCAGTTTTTCACTATCACGTCTCTTTCTGTTGTTTTTTCGCTCTTTATGTATATTGTTTCTGTTTCTTTCTTTTTGATTTTTTCTCTACTATTTTTCGCTCTCTGTCTCTCTCTTTCTGTCTCTCTCTCTCTCTCTCTCTGTGTGTGTGTGTGTGTGTGTGTCTCTGTCTTGTTTAGAAAAGTGTCTAGCCCTTGGTTCCCAGACAGGACGCTATGTGGAGCCGTCAAGTCTTTATTGAGGCGCCGCAATGTAATTGCTAAAATGTTCTTTTATTTGTCTTCGTTTTTGTTTCTGTAATATCAATGGACACATCTATTTGACACATCTAATGTTTTAAGTTAGATAAGGGTGCCAATGATGTAGGGGAGGGTTGGAGGAGGGGGGGCGGGACTAAAATTGCATGTCCTCGCCACTACTGCATTACAAGACTATCACTTGCAATTGAGATTTTCCGGGGTAAAAACAAAATGAAAATGTCAAATTAAAATCGGCAAGGTCAAAAGGTCAAGGAAGCGCAACTGACCTGACTTAATCCTGTGAATCCACACGTAGTAGTAAAACATCCGTAATTACACATCTGCAGCAGACTTGACCTTGGGCGGCTCCCTTCAGTTAGGGCTTTGCCTCAAATGGGCCCGTAAAATCAACACAAGCTCTCTTCTATCATCAATATACATATATACCGTGAGTTTGTTTACATGTTTCTACATTTATTTATGTATATGTTTGTTCGCCATAGGCTCCTAGGCCGTTTGACCGATCGGCACAAAAATTTAAATGTATAAATTGGAAACGTCCTCCAAAAGAAATTTTTATTATATAATCAATATTGCTTAATTCGTAAATGAATTTTATTAAATAAACTTGGCCCTATTACTGATCACCGTATGTTAATTTTCTAATCTGAGCGTCCTTTCAGAATGATCTCCCTTTGAAATGCTTTCTATAAAAAAGGACCAAAAACTAAATACCGAAAGATACGTTCTCACAACACTTTTTATTATAATAGTTTTAGTTATTTTTTTCCTTCTCTTTTAACAAAACATATTTTAATCATTCGTTTCTCCGTCATTTTGACGGGCATAACCACTACAAAAAAAAACAAAAAAAACATATAACTTAAAACAGTCAAAAACATTAGAGTCCGATATGGTTTAACATAATAATATATAATATATATATATATATATATATGTATCACATGATGGTGAAAGGAATGATTACAATGTAGTTTTGTTCGGATAGAAAGAAAAAAAAAGTAGGCTTACAATAACAACTGTAGTGAGAACGTTTCTTTTGGTGTTTAGTTGTTGTTTTTTTTGTTGTTGTTGTTGTTTCCGGCCGTTCTGGCCCTGGCACATACTATTAAAAAACAACAACACAAATACAAAACAATTTTAAAAAAGTAAATAATAAAAAGAATAGTAGATAATAATGTTTCGCAGTACAGTAGCCCAGTCCCGATTAACACACCATATTGTAAAAGCAATTGAAATGGATATCATTCTGAATATTTTGATGGCGCTCAGTTTAGCCCAGTGAGCTCTGGAAAGAATGGATAGCGCCTCTATATCAAATGTGTATGCGCAAATTGAAGCCAAAATGAATACTGGAAAATGGGAATTCACTTATCTACATAAGCAAGTTACAGGAATAAATCACTTATGATTAGAACAAATCCAAACGGTAAAAAGGAAGTCTAAGTCACTTGAAATGATTTTACAGGTCAGTGTTTAGGAAATATAATTTAATAGATTAGTCAAAGTCACATGAAAGCCTATTTATTTTGTCTTCAAGAATGTTACGTCCGTTCCTAATCCATTCTTTTTATAGATCAGGGGCTTAGACCCATAACATAATTAGCAATACTTTTATTGAAAAAATAAATTAACGAATAAAGAAATATTATTTATATATTCCTGGGCCTTTTGACCTATTGGCACAAAAAGTTAAATACATAAATTGTAAACGTCCTTCAAAAGAAATTTTTATTATATCAACTATATTGCTTAATTGTTTATTTATGTTTTAAATAAACGTATTACTAATTATATTAAGGATATATAATGATCGCCATTTACAAAATATTGAGCTTTTACTAAAGGCTATAATAAGATGGACCGCTGGCTCTATAATGTGTAGAGTTGAATAGTTAGTTAGTTTGCGCATGCTCGGCCTCCAAATTCGCACTCAAGTCTTCCTGTTTAAAGCTAAATGAAGAACTGTAAACCACAGAATAATACGTATTTTGTGCTGTAAACTGTATCGCAGTCTATACGGTCGCTAAACACTTGAAACAGAGTAATGTGTATTAAAAACTATAGAGTCTAATACCTGGTAGCTATTGTGCAGTTCTTGGATTTTCAGCATGCTATACTCGACAAAGGGGGCTTGCATTTTTTTTTTACACCGGAGTACTTGAGATCATATCGTAGGCCGCACATGTGCAAACTAACTAGCATAAATAGAGCATACGGTCCATCTTATTATAGTCTTTGTTTATGGTGGTTTTTTTTTCCGTTTTGATATTAGTCTATTATTGTTAGGTTAATATTATTAATATAAAAAAAATTCAAGTCAACACAACCGTTCGCTACGTTTTAATACCAGAAGCTTCAGAGCAAGAAATCTTATATATGAGCCAAGGCGACCGTAAACTATAAACACGAACATAAAGCTAAATACCGAAAGAAACATTCTCATTACATGTTTTTATTGTAGAATTGTTTTGTTATTTTTCTTAATTGTTTGTTTTATCCTTTTTTTTTTTATTGTTATTTTATTTATCATTTTTAGAACTGTCCATTTTACGGGCATAACCTGTAATATATTTAGAGAGAGAGAGAGATTGACACAAAGAAAATGAAGCGTGAAGTATTGGGGAATAATGGATTACAAAACATTTCTCAAGATCTATATCAATCGAATATACCTTCGTCTGCTGTCGTCGCTTGGCGCGATATTTACACTTTGAAATTCCGGCCTTTTTATCGGTCTATTATTTATCAGGAAATTATCTCCCTTAGAGCAATTTCATTGCTAGAACCAGTGGAGCAGCGGCCACTAGTTTCCATAGCCACGGCATACTAGGGGGATTTAGCGACCAGCACAATGCATGGTCGCTTTTACTTTTCCCCCAAAATAATATCAAGTACGCATCAGAGGTGGGTAGACTCAGTGATAGGGACCCTAGGAAAAAAAACATCACAGTTTTCAAACCCGGGACCTTTGTTACGCGCTATACACCATAGCCTACCACTTTGGTCGTCGTTAGCCTTCTTCAATTTTACAGTATCGAAACAAATAATAACTATTTATAATTCCTCATCAATAATTATTCCATTGACCGTTGACTGCAGTTGACTCAACTATTGACAAGCGCTCAAGATAGGCAAAAGTGGATAAAGTTGACTGCTGAGGTGTCCATTCGCTCCCCCCCCCCCCCCCCAACGACCACAACGGTCATGGGATTGATGATGAGGAGCAGTGTCCAGATCTCACATCCATATTAAACAATGGTTTTCGCAAGGGCTCTGTAAAGCCTGAGCTTTGTTGGGAGATTAATGCTTTTGCTGAACAAGATTCTGTTTAGTCTAGACATTGCTGAACCAATTCTGGCTCCAATTTCTGCCTCACAGGCTTCCGTCTACGGATAGAATGGCTCCTTGATATTTGAATTTGTTTTTACCTCTTCTAGTTGTTGTTGGTTCCTTATAATATTTGCACTTCTGGCATCTGTGCTGTTGATCATTATTTTGCTTTTTTTTTTCAATTAAAGTGTTGTGAATTGCATTGACTGTACTGCAAAACGTTGTGAAATATCACCATTGTTATCGAATAATTTTGATTATATATACAAATTAGTTGACCGCTTGATTTACAGTATAAACCTTTGGCTTAAGCGAAATTTACTAACAAAACAGAGAACAGCAAAACTCTTCCATACGTCTGTTTAAACTAAGGTTTGTTTGAAGTTTGATCAATTTAAAATATCAAAGTTCTTAGCATTTGAATCTAAATTACTTTTATATTATTTAAGCTCTTTCAGTATTTTTAAATTATAAAAAATAGGCCTACAATATTTGTTTTAATTCAAAGATACAAAGGATTGGCACATTCTTATAATAACACTGAGGATTAAAATACATATTTCTAAAACGTGTTTCGCTTTGGATTTAAAAGTGTTCTGAAAGGGTTTTAAAATCTGGATTCATTTTCCACAAAACCTTCAAAAACGGTTCCGTTTATTTGGTTTTCGTTTTGAAGACTTCAAGAGTTGCGCTCAAGTCGCTATGCTGTAAAAAGGGGATTTGAAACCATGAGTGCTAAGCTCCAGTACCTGATGTTATGGCTGAGCCTCTGTGTGGGGCGGGCTGCTCACGGAAAGCCAATGTGGGAGACGGTGAAGACCATATCCTCGCTGAGATTCGTGAGTACAATTGCTTGTTGTTGTTGTTTGTTGTCTTCAACCCTCAGAGGCCCATGGGGTGTCACCTATGGCCCACCAAGTTTAATTGGGCCCACCTTGTTTAAAAACTTACAATTATTGTTGAAATACACGTTTTTAATATTTTTGTAAAACCCTAGAAGTCCAGTGTTCTATTCATGGAAAGCTAGGGAATTAATTGGGATTTTTATTGTTTATAATTAACTTAGTTACTGTCCTCATTACACGGGGCCCCCACCCAGAGCCAGAAAAATAATTTTGGTCTCTGACGTTAAAGTTGTTGAACAAGGAACTTTAAATTCCTGACATTTTCACAATAAATACCATCTACCATTATATCTTTACGTTTGTCTGTATGCATTAACTTAAGTTCTCTATCTTTCTATCGTTATCTATCAAACTAAAAAGTATATGTATTATGTATTTATCCATTCATCCCTTCATCAACACGTCCATCCAACTTTCCATCCATCCATATCTCTCGCCCCCCCCCCCTCTCTCTCTCTCTCTTATTCGCTTTATCTAGTTATGTTGGACATTTATTATTCAGGCCTTGCGAGGCGGGTATTGATGCGCACATTGCTTCTTCCCCACCGAGTCTCGATGGCTCTCGCCTGTGTCATAAAATCTCAGACACGCACCATGTTACGTCGCCCCTCCCCAATGAGTTAGAACACCTTGTGTACTCTTAATGGGAGCGTATTGGAGGTTTACACACTTCGCCATAGGCCTTGAGCTCCATGCATGGAAACATAACCAATTTATTTGTACACTTGCCCCAGATCCGCCTCAAAAGAGTGAGCAACTTAAAAGTTACTTTGTCCCGTGTCTGCAAAGCAGACAGACCATGACCCGCATTCCAACACAAAGAAATTTGAAATTCAGTATCACATTTTGAGACCATTCCGCCCTCCAATCCACTTACTCTTAAGAACATATTTATTGACCACACTCAACCGGTGTTTGTACATACTGCAATCGCCTTTTGTTTTTCTCTCTTCTTCTCTTCAATAACCTTTGTAACGTGTTGGTTATGCCCCCTTTTTAGTTGTTTTTTGTGTAGTCTCCCTTTGATGAAAGCCCCTTTGCGGCGATCAACTGCAAGCTCACACGTGCCTATATCATATTATGTGATTAAATGGCGCCAATGTTTGCCGTTTTCCAAATAATAATAATAATAAAAGGGGAAAAAAATAGAACAATAAATGAAAGAGAAAATAATTTCCCTTTTCGAGAATGAGGATCGATGCGGTCGACCCAACGCGTAACTGCACTCCGGTTCACCCTCCACCCAACCCTACAAATCGCCCCCCCCCCTCGCAATCGCGCCCTTCGCCTACGGATCACTGCGCGGTGCAGACTATGTCGATTCGTGAGTCAAAAATACTCTTCATTGTTGTTGATGTTGACGAATATAGGCGCAGAGGGGGACTGTGGTTTGTTTGGGGCGAATTAAGAGACGGGAGGGGGGGGGGGTATGGCGCGATGGAGAGAAGTGGAATGAGTGAAAAAGATGAATTGAGAGGTCGAGTGGATTTGAGAGGAAGGAAGTTGAGGACAAAGGTCAACCAATGGACCGCGTTGAGGTTGAGGACAAAGGTCATCCAATGAATCGCGTTGAGGTTGAGGACAAAGGTCATCCAATGGACCGCGTCCGTCTATCTGTGTCGGTTAGGTGGGGCGCGGGGAGTAGGAAGAAAAGGGGGTGGTGGTGGCGGGGGCTGCTGTGTGTGAGTTAGAATAAATCGGAAATCAAAGATGGCCGTTGAATAGAAGAAAAAATTTGAAAGGTAGACCTACTGGATGGTCAATACAAAAACAAACAAAAAAAACTACAAACAATAACCATAAAATCAAAACATTTACAATAACAAAAACAGCAATCACAGCCTCCACAGTGATATCGCGCTAAGACTTTATTTTTAGATTCTTCTATAGATAATTAACTTCGATTTATTGTGTTTGTTATTGTGAGTAGTTAAGATCAATATCTATTGAACTAATTACTTAAAAGTTATCTTTGCTAGTATGTATAAATGATTTTTATTAACATTCAGATACTGAATACACCATTTACTATCAAAATCAAATGTTATATTTATCTCAATTTTGATAAAAAGCTCTTCACTTGGTCTTTAATACCTAACAAAGATGGATAAACAGGAATTATACTAAAAACATAATGGTTATAAGAGTTCTTTAATACTCCTTCTTTCTGCTGTGTCCCGGTAGATTGTTTTTTTTTGGCAAGCCCCTTCTCTCTTGTGTGCTGTTGTAATGTTTATAATTCTTTCCATGATTTGTCTCATGTGATGTGATGTTGTAATGTTTGTAATGTGGCTCATGTCAATTCAAATAGTCGCTACTTTCTTGTAACATAGGATGTGGAGTCAGGCACGAGTTATTTCTCTTGCATGCTCGTTTGTGATGTGGTCTCTATAAGTAATTGACTTTTTTTTTTACGAGTTCACAACAGTATTATTACCCCTCCCCCCCAAAAAAAAAACTTAATTAAATCAGTGTTATGTTATACGCATATCTACTCTTTCAAAAGTTATATTTATAGCTCTGTATATGTACCAATCAATATACAAAATTACTGTGAGTTTGTTTATATATGTATTTTATATAATGTATAATAATAATAATACTCTTTGTATAGAGCTGCCAACAAACACAATATAAGCTCATAGCGCATTTAACTTACAACTAAGAACACGGATATAATATCGAGGCTAAGAAATATAAATCTAATTGATGATTTGAAACTTTACAAACATATGACAAATTAAATAAAGGAACCATTAACCGACCTAACATATAAGTAAGACAGTAGGGGTCTAAAGCATGTTATCTAAGATAAATATTGACATAATGAGTTTTTAAGTTATTTTTTTACTTTTAGATATATATGCTTATATGTTTGTTCTCTATAGGCTCCTAGGCCGTTTAACTTTTAGGGACTTGCGTTAAATGTATAAATCGGAAACGTCCTCCAAAAGACATTTCTATCACATAAACAATGTTGCTTAATTCGTTCATTTTTTTTTTAAATAAATGTAGGCCTATTACTAATTATGTTGAGGTTAAAAACAGTGCGACATTTCAGAACGATCTCCCTTTAAGGGCGACCGTAAACAAAAAAAAGGAACAAAAACTAAATACCGAAACAAACGTTTACAAGAAAGTTTTTATTGTAATGTTTTTTTTTCTTTCTCTTATAACAAAACACATTGTAATTGTTAGTATCTCCGTAATTCTGACGGGAATAACTCCTAGTATATATATAATGTATTAGACATTGTTTGCATAGGTCAACCTGACCCAGCAAAAGTATAGCCAAAGTTCTAAATGGAAGATGATTTTTTACACATACGGCTTACTGCCATAGGGTATCTGAATAAAAAAAAAAGTCCATTTGGAATTCGTATTCTTGCGCATGTCTCGACCGCAAGGATCTGTTTTTGTTTCTTTACAACTCTCTAAGTGCTGTTTTACTTTTTTAAAAGACAACAGTTTGTTTACCATGTACACTCTAGCCCGAAGCTTTCAAAGAACCCGCGAACGGAGGACCGTGGGATTGTTAACGCTCAGGAGATTGTTTTCCAATTGACAACGAACATATATCTGTTATTGATGCGTAAACAGTTAAGTAAACACAAGGAATGTAAAATATTTTTTTATAAAGTTTATTATATATTGTGTTCTATTTCTTTATTTAGAGCGTTTTGTGTAAAATTTAGTTTTGATGTTAAAAGTCCAATGGATTCATTCACCAGTATTTAATTTATTATCTCTCCTTTATTTGGAGGTGGCAGGGTTGGGGCGTAATGTACTTAAACGGACCACAAGCCACATATGTGTAGAGTGCAGATACTTTGTTGAAAGCAGCAGTATTGGCTGTAAAACGAAACTTCGTGAATATATTAGAACCTAGGGTGGATGCTGTTCAGTCTAGCATTTGTGAATACTGCCTCCTCCCTTTGGGATACTAATAGATCTGTTAAGAAAACCACACAAAAAACAACAACAACGGGAATGGTAAATCCTTAATCAGAAATAATTATTTCACATTATATAATTAGATGTAGTTTTTTGTGATTAATCACTATTCTTTAATTTGTAACAATGAAGATACCTCCTTCATATCACACCTTTATACTACAAATCATAACAGTAGCAAATGACAGTTATAAGGAAGCGACGATTATAATTGTACTAGTGGTTAGATTATAATTTTATGGTTGGAGTTTCGCCACACCATGAGGAGCTGTAGTAAGGTGACGCGGCATTAGAAAGGTCGGGAACAACTGTATTAGAAGAACGCAGAAACAAATGATAACACGCCAGAGTTTGAAACAAATTGCTTAAGAATAAAAATAATAACAACATTATCAACAACAATATACGGAGTATTATAGTTAATTTGCGAGTGAGACCGGGAAGCTCCTATAGATACTTGGGATATAAACTGTTTTTACATTTAAAAAAAAACCTACCTCAATTACTAGTAGGAAGACAGCGGCAGTCAGCAAGACTAGACCTGTAGCTGGGGATGGGTGGGGGGGGGGGGGCCTCGTCCCTGGAGAGTCCTGGTGGTTAATGAAAGTACAACAGAAATATCCCGGGATCGGGATAATGTTCCGATTGTTCAAAGATTTGCTTACGACTTTTTTTTTTTTTGCTTCTCCCGTTTTATATTGAAAGATGGTGATTATCCGGAACGTGGGTAAGATTGTCAAGAAGACGGAGCAGAAGAAGGAAGAAAGAGAGAATGAAAGAAAATGAGAGGGTGAAGGAGAGTGTGAGAGAGAAAGAAAGAGAGAGACAAAAATTGAGAGAGAGGCAAAGTTTGAAAGAAAGAGGAGAGAGAAAGAGAGATATAATAAATATACTTATAAAATGTAAGTAAGTAGAGTACCCTGTAGTACTAGATTCTGTGGCCACGGAATACTAGAGGATTGTGTGGCCAGCACAATGCCCAGCAGCCTTTACATTTACCCAAACTAAAGTCAGGTACCCATGAGAGCTGGGTAGACTTAGGGGTACCCTCAAGACCCGGGAACAAACTCTAACCTTCACAAGGATTCAAACTCGGGACCTTAGTTGCGCCAGCCGAACGCCATGCCACCGTTTCACTATACCTATCAAGTTATGGGTTCGGGCCCCAGGTTTGTTCCCTGGCTTCAGAGGGTGTTCCTAAAATCTACCCAGCTTTAATAAGTACATGACACACTAATTGGAACTTAGTGAGGTGTTTGTGCATTGTGTTGGCCACGCAGCATCCTTCTATGCCGAGGCAACAGAGGCTTATGAACGATGACAGACCCTATGGATTTAAATTGGTCTAAAATGGTACCTTACCTACAAAAGCATCTTATAGTCTATCTAATGCGTTATAGAATTAAAAAGTAAAGTACCCGTCGGAACTAATTGACCATAGGACCAGTGAAGGAGTGTTCATCAGTTTCAGTGGCCACGGCATACTAGGGGATGTGTGGCCAGCACAATGCCCAGCCACCTTTACTTTTAAACTTACCCCAACTAATGTCAGGTACCATCAGATCTGGATAGAGTCGCGTTCCGGAACAAAAAAAAATCCTAGCCTTTACCAGGATTCGAATTCAGGACCGTAAGTACGCCAGACGAACGCGCAGCGTGCCACATGCGTTAAAGATTGCTTCTCCTTATAAACTGCCATGCAAATCAAGCAATACATAATACATTGTATTTAATAATACATTTATGATGGTATATTCAATGGAAAATGTTACTGGATTAACATTCGAATGTTTAATTCTGTTAAAAGATTTCCTCTAACACCTTGTTCTTGTAAAATCTGTTATAAAATTTTTTTTCGCTGGTAATTTTTCTGCAAATTATAGGCCTCGCTTTTAATATTGTATTTTTTTTATTTCTTTTAAAAATGTGTGATTAATTTCTCATGTTATAATTTAGGCACACACACAAATAAAGAAAAGAAGGATTTTTATTTTATTTAAATTTGTTAATCCATTAAGATGAAGCTTAATTTGTTTTTTTATGAAATGCAGAATCAATTGTGTGTCTTTGTGTTTGTGTGTCTGTGCGTATATGTGTGTGTGTGAATATATCAGTATGCCTGTAAATCGTATCGTATAGTGTATGAGTATGTGAGTAAAGTTGTATTAGTGTGTTGTCTTTGTGTGCGAAAAGAAAATGTGACCCTCTACTAAGAAATCAGTTGCACTGTGCCCTAGTGTCATTTTGGTGTTTTTTAGTTACCCTTATAGTCATTTCAATGTTGAATTCAATGTTGAAAACCGTTTAAAAATTGGACAAATAGTCTCTTAGCTGTGGAGCATTACTGTAGCCCCTTTCTGAAACCTGATTTTAGGAAATTTCAAATTTACTATTTTGCTTTTCACAAGAAACAATACAGGATGTTACTTCTAAACTATTTTTAAAAATAATTTCTTATTTGAAATTATCAAAATCCGAAAATCCATAATAATATTTTACACCCCAAAACGACTCATTGTCGGCTGTAGCTCAAAATTGCTTGAGGCACAATGCGACTCATTTCGTGTTGATGGGTCACAAATATACTTTGTAGATTATTTGCACTTATAAACTAAGACATTTAAATGCATATTTTTTAAAAATACAAAATCATAATGTACATTAATTCATTTCATATACGTCAGTGTCTAAAGTCGGCCATTAGCATACGCACCACTTATCTATATTATATAAAAGTCTGCATTTTCCCACGACATTCATATGCTTCTATTTTTAAGTGATTGAGCACTCAATGTATATATATAGTTCAGTGGTATAAAGATTGTGTATTCCATTATGCAAATAAATGTCCAAGCTGAACAAAGCCCCTGACTCACTGACTAACAACTTGATATTATTAATAATGGATCGATCTTTGTGCTGCTGCTTTCTAAACGAAGTAAAGTAAGTAAAGTATCCCGTCGGACCGAAGTGATCCATAGGTCCGGTGAAGCGGCGTTCACCAATTTCTGTGGCCACAGCGTACTAGGTGATTGTGTGGCTCGTTATTTGCAGAGCCGCCTTTACTTTACCCCAACTTAGGTCAGGTACGCAGGGTAGACTCAGGGACACCCTCTAGACCCGGAAAAAAATCATAGGATTCGGTGGCCGAGCCATCAGCGCCTTCGGCTAGCGTACCGAAGGTCATGGGTTCGAATCCTGGTTAAGGCTGGTATTGCGTTCCCAGATCTACAAGGTTTCCCCTGAGTCTACCCAGCTCTAATGGGTACCTGACTTCAGTTGGGGGTGAAGTAAAGGCGGTTGTGCATTGTGCTGGCCACACAATCACACATGCCGTGGCCACAGAAACTTGTAAACACTGATTCATCGGCCCTATGGATTAATTTGTCCGACGGAATACTTTTATTTGATACTTTTACTCTGTTGTGTTAAAAAAACAACGAAGTCTTAATTTTTTTATGTAACCTCCACCTTTCCGGAAATATGTTGTTTATTTTTCCACATAAAAACATCTTGATCTAATTGTCGAGTTATTCCAGTTGACAGAGTCCTAAACTTACGTTTATCCAAATGTTTATATTATTTCTCAAAGCAAAACAAGTTTTTAAGAAGCCAGTAAAAATATCATGTTTTCTTTGGTGGGGATTAATTAATGTGTGAACTCGTCATCAGCAGAAGAAAAAAAAAAACACCAATTCACCGTAAACTGGAAACAAGTCTGAAATCTGTTGATGTGGAATCATCGAGAACCCTTAGATCAGACAGATTGAAGCAAAAATGTAATGCTTTATGATGAGAGAAAGATTAATTAAATTCAGAAAAAAATCTCAACAAACGAAGACACTCGGGGATATTTAAAATTATGTTTACGATCGTTAATGTAAATCACGATATATAGGCATAAAGTCTCTTTCATACATATTCATAACTGATGAGATTAACACCAATAGTTCAATCACTAAACCTAGAAACATTAGAATAAAAAAGGGTAAAGAGTAAAGTAGTAATAAAACCTAAGGTATTAAATTCTAATTTAGAAATACAACACAATAACAATATTTTGCTATGCTTAGACAAACATAGAGACAGAAACACTTTTCTTATCCCATAATAATATACAACAAAAGAAATGCATACATAACTACTCTTTCTTTCCGAGTGATAACTGGGCATAAAAATGGGTTGCCTGAACGAAACCAGGAAAACCAGTAACTTAACATCATTTAAAAGATTAATAAAAATGCATGACTAGACTCGGACCACGGATAAACGTAGAACACATTAATCTTCTCTGTGGAAGGAGCGTGTGCAATATATAACGTCATATATTAATAGCTCTCTCTCAAGGCAAGTTTTGTGGGAGGTAGTAAGCCCAGACTATTCTAGGAATCCACTCTTGTGCCGACCTCCAATTCTCGGAATGGCTAGGGATAGTCTATTATTTCTCGTACAGGGGAGTTTCTGTTAAAACTATCATTTTTATTATGAGTTTTGTAATGATACCATTATTTTCACCCCTCCTAGTAAAAGGTATTTTCCCCGCTCTTCTCCGCGAGTATTTAAGGCTAGGCGTCCGGCTAAGCAGCCAGTTTTTGTACAGAGTTTTGCGAAAAGTTTTGTAGATATTTCTTTTGAGTCTGTTATTGACGCTTGTGTTTTGCACTATTTTATTCTAACTGTAAATAATCTTCATATTGTATATATTTGCACCTATCGGAGTTATCACCTTAATTAAATTATCAACAACATTTACACTGAAGCTTCCTCGTCAAGTTACTATTTTATTTTATTATTTACAGTATTATAATATATATATTTATTTACAACTACAACGTCAAGAAAAGGAACTGTTAGAACGCAAATCCTGAGTTTGTGCCCATGACACTAAGGAGAGTACGTTTAATACTGAAATATAAATAATAAATACCAAAGTCTACCCTAGGACGAACAAGAATTATCAACATTTACACGGCTTTAACCACAAGGGGATTGTGGTGGTAACAATAAGATAAAATCAAGCATACAATAACAGAATAAAGATTTAAAAAAATAAAATTAAATTAAAACAAATTGTAGTCATTGTTATAATTATATTACACTGTTCTTTATTCAACTAACACGCTGGACACAAGGGTTTTAGTTCAGCCTTTATTTTACATGTACATACCGAATCACCAATCAAAATCCCTACAGCTCTGTCCTGTTCAGCTCTCATACCCCGAATGTCCAGTCTTCCTATCTTACACACCCCGTGTTCGCTCCCTTCATTCACGATTCCCCCTAACTGACTTGAGTTCATTCATTCCTATCTTTACAATAACATCACTGAGCTCACACACACACACACACACATACACGCCTACACACACCCATTTGTCGACAATAGATTTTAATTCATTCATATCCACTCTCTTTCACTCAAAATAGCTCACAACATCTACTACCACCCTAAGGCGATTAATCCTTTAATTGCCTGATAAATAAAATAAAAGAAAAAAAATGTACAATACAATCCAAGTTATTTTGTCTATACCTTTCATTCACATACCTTAAAGTTAATCACAATTTCGTGGTTTTGTGCAACCAAAATAGTTTATATCTATTTTTACAATACATCTATACCAAACAGAACTGACTTCCACACAATAATAGTTTGTACACAAAAGTATCTACACATTAATTATAATATTATAAGCATATATATTAAATACGTCATGAAATCAAATAATGCGATCATAATAATGAATTATACCGAAGGTTACATATAACATTGTCAAGTTCTTTTACATTTTATATACATATTAAAACGCTACAACCTATTATAAAATACTACCATAATAATATCTTTTACCGTAACCTCATTAAGTTAATGATAAATACGACATTAGAATAGATCTAATCATTTTAATTACACTTGTATGAACAAGTTATACATTTATTATAACTCTGCTTTAGAAGCGAATATAATCACATTGACAATGAAGAGAAAAAAAAAATAATGAATACAAGAAAAATTGTCATCATTTGTGCTCATGACAAAAAATATTTGAGCGTACACAATCCTCAAATCCTCTTGTCATTCTGACTGAGCACTGTTACACATTTATTTATTTATCTGTTTTAAAAAAAAACACAGTCCTGTTGCTTTAGGACAATAAAAAAAATGTTCATGTACAAATGTTCTTTTGCAAGTTACTGCTACAATTTAATTCCTTGAGAGGTAATCTGCGATTAAATTTTGTGTTCCTGGTATATGTTCCACCTTAAACTTAAATTCTTGCAGTAAAATAGCCCACCTTGTTATCCTGGAGTTTTTGTATTTACAGCTATTTAGATATTGCAGAGCCCTCTGGTCTGTTTGCAGTATAAAGTTTGAATTACTTAAATACAAAGCTAGCTTTCCTATAGTCCAAATAATAGATAAACATTCTCGCTCAATAGTCGAGAACCGTGTTTCTCGCGGTAACAGCTTTCTGCTTACATATTTAACTGGCCGCAAGGCCCCATCTCTATATTGTAATAGTACCCCGCCAACGCCCCTGGAAGACGCGTCACAGCGTAGTACAAATCTACTGTTTACATCTGGTAAAATTAAGAATGGCTCTGAGTTTAAGTGACTTTGCAATAACTCTAATGCTCTTTGGCACTCCCCTGTCCAATTTATTTTGTTTGGTTTGCCTTTCTTAAGTAGGTCAGTCAAAACAGCTTTAATTGTACTGAAGTTAGGTATGAACTTCGCGTAGTAGGATATAAGTCCTATTAAAGCTCTAACCTGTTTCTTTGTTCTAGGTACTGAAATGTGTAATATCTTCTCTATCTTTGATTTTTCAGGTGTTATTATACCTTTCCTAACCATGTGACCTAGAAAGCTTATTTTCTCAAAACCCAATTCTAGTTTTTCTGGTTTGACTGTTAAACCAGCTTCACTCAATCTACAAAAAACTTTGTCTAGTGTCTGTACGAGCTGTTCAAAAGTTTCACTATACACGCATATATCATCAAAAAAAAATGAAACAACATTGTCTAGCCCTTCTAACACATAACGCATAAGTCTAGCAAATGTTGCTGGAGCTGTAGACAGTCCAAAGGGTAGGTAGTTAAAATGGTAAAGTCCCCATGGTGTTGTAAAAGCTGTGAGTTTCTTACACTCCTGTCTAAGTCCTATTTGCCAATACCCTTTTGTGAGGTCTAGCTTTGACATATAATTTGCTCTATTTAGCTTGCTAAAAAGTTCTTCCTGGTCTGGTATTGGTTCGGCGTCATATACTGTCACAGCATTCAACTTTCTGAAGTCTACACAGAACCTCGTCCCCCCGTCTCTTTTCCTAACTAGGACTACCGGTGCACTGAAATCGGAATTCGATCTTTCTATTATCCCTAAAGTTTCCATTTCGTCTAGTTCTTTCCTCATTATCTCCCTCTGCGCATATGGTATTCCGTATGGCCTTACTCTAATAGGTTTTTTATTGGTGAGGATAATATCGTGTACTACTAATTTTGTCTTGCCTGGGACATTACTTATCACGCCCCTGTGTTTACAGACTACTTCTTCTATTCTCTTTCTCTGTTTACCATTCAGGCTGTCACTGATTTTTATGGCCTTCAGGTCCGTCTTGTTATTAAAGTCTGGTGTCTTCACCATATTTAAGGGTATTCCAAGGTCGAGGTCAACTGTGTCACCGTTTCCTCCCTCGTCGTATTCTGTTATCACCCCTGAAATTGTGTTTACTCTGTAGTGTGTTTTTTTCCCAATAGTGTTATTTCTGGGGTGGTACAACATGATTCTGTTGACATGAAATGTTTTGACTTTATCGTTCACTCTAACCTCATAGTTTAAATTGGATATCTTCTTTACCACTTCGAAGGGACCCCCCCCATCGAAGTTCCAATTTATTTATTTGTTGAGGTATCAACACTAACACATGATCTCCAACTTCGATTTTTTTAATGGATGCATTCCTATCATAATAACTTTTTAACTTTTCCATTCCTTCTTCGGTCCTTTTTGTCGCGAATGCGCATGCGTTTTGTAGTTTCTTCTTCAAGTTTAACAGGTAGTCGTATGCAGTTCTGGTTATTGGGTCTTCCATCTCTTCTGTTAGTATAGACTTTATTATGCTCATTGGTCCTCTGACTTTCCTGCCATACATGAGCTCAAAAGGCGAGTACTCCGTAGTCGTGTGTGATATTTCACGGTATGCGAATAGCACAGATGGTAAATATGTATCCCAATCCGAAGGCTTATCAAACGTGACTTTTCTGAGCATTTCCTTCAGAGTCCCATTGAACCTTTCAACGGCCCCATTTGACATCGGGTGGTATACTGATGAATGGGTTATCCTTATTCCCAGTAGTTTTGAAACCTGTTTAAATATGTCTGACGTGAATTGACTTCCATTGTCCGATAAAATTGTGTCGGGAAATCCCATTCTGCAGAATATAGACATAAGTGCGTCTTGTACTTCTTCCGTTGAAACAGTTTTAAGCGGAATTGCTTTTGGCCATCTAGTGCAAAGGTCTACAACTGTTAGTATATATCTATTTTTAGTTTTTGTCATATTTAATGGTCCTACAATATCTATGGTTTTTTTACAAAATGGCTGGCCAACTATTTTTGAAATCCCCATTTGGCCTTTGCTCTGTTTGTTTTTCTTACCCCTCTGGCACACGTCACATGTCTTGCAATAGTCCTTTACCTGCTTGTTAATTCCTGGCCACGTGAATTCAGATTTTATCCTCTCAAGTGTTCGCGCGTAACCCTGGTGACCACTCATAGGTGTGTCGTGTCCTACTTTTATAATGTTTTCGCGAAGCGTGTTTGGTATGACCAGTTTAATAAAATCGTCCCCTAAGTTCCTATTTCTATTACATTTCCTAACTTG
Source organism: Anisus vortex (assembly GCA_949126835.1). Lineage (NCBI taxonomy): Eukaryota > Metazoa > Mollusca > Gastropoda > Planorbidae > Anisus > Anisus vortex. Next base: position 10,972,860 of record OX421509.1, read on the forward strand.
TTTATATAAGTAACCATTTATTATCTTGTACCCATTTTCATTATTATATGCCCTTGTCCACAATTTTTCTAATGATGTGTCTTCTTTTTGCATCCTCTTGAACTCATCTTTATTGACATCTATGTTTATAAATGTACTTTCCAATTTTCCCTCTTTCATTGCGTTTTCATTTTGTTTTTGTGCCCTTGTCTGCACATGTGCAACTATGTTTAAGTCCGCATTTGATGGTGGTTTTGCTCCATCAACATTTCCTATCAGTAGTTCTGCCGGCGGGTTTTTTAAAAGTATCGCTATATACGTACCCGTTAGATACGGAGTTTCTATATTTACTATGGCCTTTCTAACTTGTATCTCTTCGCCGTTCGCAGTTATTATGGTAGTTTTCCCTTTCACCCAATCGGATCGTGGGATTAGGCTCTCTTTGCAAGCTATTACAACTGACCCCGTATCTCGCAATGTTGTCACTGCCCTATTGTTTAATTTCCCCATAACTATCGGTAATCTTCCTTTACTACTGATTATATTCGCCCATGTTAGTTTTCTGACCTTCCCTTCTCCGTTTAAACAGTCCTTACATGTTCTTCACTTTCCCGTTAATGCTGAAGCTAGTCATACATTGTTATTGTTGAACCGAACCCTCCTATCGTCCCCGCCTTCGGATCCGTTTGTACGAGTCTCGTCTCTGTAACTTTGACCTACTTGTTTATTTCGCCAACAGTCTCGCGACCAGTGCCCAGTTTGACCACATGTGTAGCACTCATTGCTATTTTGATGGTTGTATGCTTGATGTTTTTGTTTGTAACCGTCATATGTCTGTTTCTGTGATCGGTCAGGTGACATGTAGGCCGATTGTTGTCTAAGAGATTGTTTCCCAATTGGTGAATGTGATCTATATGGTGATTGTGGCCTCTGTCTAAACGGTGATTGCGATCTATATGATGGTTGTGGCCTCTGTCTAAAGGGTGATTGTGGTCTATATGGTGATTGTGGCCTCTGTCTAAACGGTGATTGCGGTCTTTGTGGTGTTCTATCCCGTGATTTCCTATCACTAATTGTGGCCATGGCATCGTTTGTTTGTGTTTCTGTTTGTCCTAAAGGTCTGTTGGGGAAAATGGAGAAGTAATTGTCGCAACCCTTCTCTACGTCGACTATTGTCTTGGGTTCCCTGGTCAAAATATGGTGTCTGACGTCTGTCGCCACTGTCCTCGTCACTTTGTCCCTAAGTATCAAGTCCAATAGTCCGTCGTATGTTTTGTCAATGCCACTAAGCTCTACCCATCGCTTCAAGTAGTATTTTACTTTTCTGATGTAGCTTCCTGATTTGTCCCCCTTGTCTGGTCGCATGTTCCAAAATCGGTCACTATATCCTGCGCATGTTAGCCCATAGTGTTTTTGTATTTCTTTTTTTAGCTTCACGTAGTCTGTTTCCGCGCCTAGTTCCGTGGTATAATGGTCGCACCCTCTATCTAACAAAATTTTTCTGAACTCATGGCACCATCGTTTTCCTTCTAACCCTATTTCTATGGCTTCTCTTTCAAAAATATCTATGAGGTTGTCAATATCTTCTGGTTCATTACCCCCTTTTAGTCCTACCAGCCGCATCTTTATCCATTTCTTTCCGCCTTCGTCCTCTCTTTTACTCTCTATCATTTCTCCCTCCGACTTCGCGCTTTCTTGCAATAATTCAAATTTTTTTATTTCTCTCTCTTCTCTCCTTGTATTCCTTTCTTCCCGTTCCCTCTCTAGTTCCCGTGCATCTTTTAATTTCTTTTCTGCCCATTCTATCAAGTCTCCGCCCTCTAATTTACATTTCTCTCCTAAGTCTATATAATAGGCTAAACCCAGTTTATCCTCATTACTCATTTTACCACTCCAAATTCTACTAATTAAGTAATCAGAAAAAATTATAAAAAAGATGTATAGTTTGTAGTCCCACTTATTCAATTGTGCGATCAGTTACTTCCTAATCAATTGTTTACTAAAATAGTAATTACTGATAACGACACTGTAAGCGATTTTGTCAACCCAGTGTGTGTATACAAATCCCAAATTATACAAGTGTGTCATTAAAGATCACCACTAACGTCGAAAGATAATCTTATTTTTCCAACACACGCTGAGTTAATTGCCCTAAAAAATTATTTCTACACTATTCTCCACACATGTAAATTCAGTTCGAAATTTGTGTAGGATAATATATAATTTCATTAAAATAAACAGAAAGCATCAGGGATGCACACCATTAAAATAAACAGAAAGCATAATACATAGCATACACAAAATCATGAATCATAATAATACTTAAATACAGGCATACTTGCTTTTACAATCGCCGATGCGCTTGAGTAGTTTCTTCCCGTAACAGGTCAACAATGTCAACGGTCACAGTTCGATGTACCTCTGGTCACACAGGGAAATAACTAGCAATTCATTCAGAGTGTGTTTTTACCCGTGTCGTTTCGTCCCAGTATCAGGGATGCACATCAGGTTTTGTCATTCACAGCACGGGACGGCAAGGTTAGAGACCCCAGGTCAGCATACGGCCCACGTACGGTGAGCATAGGTCTGCACGTCAGGGTTGTCACTCACAGCACAGGTCAGCATACGGCCCACGTACGGTGAGCATAGGTCTGCACGTCAGGGTTGTCACTCACAGCACAGGTCAGCATACGGCCCACGTACGGTGAGCATAGGTCTGCACGTCAGGGTTGTCACTCACAGCACAGGACGGGCAAGGTCTGCACACTCACAGCACAGGTCAGCATACGGCCCACGTACGGTGAGCATAGGTCTGCACGTCAGGGTTGTCACTCACAGCACAGGACGGGCAAGGTCTGCACGTCAGGGTTGTCACTCACAGCACAGGACGGTCAAAGTGAGAGACCCCAGGTCAGCATACGGTCCCGCACACGATCAGCTTACGTGTAGATCACAGCACAAGGCAGCACAATATCTTTGCTGGCACCTTATTACTGTAGTGTAGTTTAAAATTTAAAATTCACAGTACTTCTGGTTACGATGATCATCGCACCATTTAAACTAATGTTAAATGTTATTTCAAGTTCGAGACGTACAGGGTCTGGTCGAACCTCTAAAGTATGGAAACTGCACACAACGCTTGTTATTCCCAGTTCCAGACGTACTGGGTCTGGGTCGAACCTCTAGTTGGGCGCCAAATGTTATAATTATATTACACTGTTCTTTATTCAACTAACACGCTGGACACAAGGGTTTTAGTTCAGCCTTTATTTTACATGTACATACCGAATCACCAATCAAAATCCCTACAGCTCTGTCCTGTTCAGCTCTCATACCCCGAATGTCCAGTCTTCCTATCTTACACACCCCGTGTTCGCTCCCTTCATTCACGATTCCCCCTAACTGACTTGAGTTCATTCATTCCTATCTTTACAATAACATCACTGAGCTCACACACACACACACACACACACACACACACATACACGCCTACACACACCCATTTGTCGACAATAGATTTTAATTCATTCATATCCACTCTCTTTCACTCAAAATAGCTCACAACAGTCATTCGTGTCTCCGTTATTTTGACGGACATAAAAACCAGTTTATAAGATAAGATAATATTAGAAATATCTATTATTCACTTTTATCTGACCCAGAAAAAAAAGGAATTTTTTTATTTCTTCAATCGTAACATTTCTGACTTCATTCTTTAGCTCATGAAATACAAAGCTGTAAAAACAAGAACAATCGAATAAAATATAATTTCATGTTTGAAGTGATCGAGGAAATATGACATCACTCGGTTTGGATCATCACAGCGTGTTATCACTCAAGTCGAACCATTTCTATTGTGTATTTTTGTTTTTTACTTTCGAAATCTTATTTTATACATTAAAGACGCTCTTTCTATAAAGGAGATTATTGCGTCCTACGCTTCTTCTTATGTACTTGTTAACCCAGAAAAAAAAAAACTATAATTTAATTAAAAATTTATAAACTTGTCATGGAAACGAAATTTTGAACAATATTATGATAAAACATTTTTACTAAATTCCAAAATATTTTCCAGCATTTTTTCATAGTATTTGTGACAGTAATAGTGTCTTTGTAAATGTGTGTAATAAACGGAATAGATATAAACTGACTGAGACTTAGTGACATACATTGGACTAGATTATTGTATTGTGTTGGCGGGACTGTGACCTGTAAACTCTGTGTAATGGTTTATGTGACTGGCTGGACAGAGTGCGCTTGGTTCATGGATGTCTCGTGGAGGTACATGAATAGGGGAGAGAATGGCTGTGATGTGCTATAAAAAGATGCAGATAATAAGAATAAAGTTAAGTTGTTACAGTAAGCTACAGCGCTAAAGAAGTACTTCTACATGGTGTCAGAAGTGGGATAGACTCCACACGCCACAACCGCTTGAATGGACGGGAAATTATGTTGCCGAACACTGGAAAAGAGTTAACGCAGTCGTTTCAGATATACAAGATAGCCAGTGGATTAGACAACAAAAACAAAGATGTACAGAGCATGACATTACTACACGTGATAGGTCAAGAAGCTGTAGAAATCTACAACACATTTGAGTGGTCAGACAATGAATGTCAAGAATGTGACAAGCAGAAGGAAATACACACCGTAGATAGCATCATACAGAAATTTGAAAAGTACTGTCTACCTAAACAGAATGTGACAATAGAAAGGCATGTTGTTTTTTTTTCTCAGAGGTCAAAACGAAGAAGAAACATTCAACAGCTTTCTAACTGACTTGAAATTCAAGGCAATAACATGTGAGTTTGATAAGTTAAAAGATTGTTTAATTAAAGATAGAATAGTTGGAGGTATTAGGAATGAAGCCGCTAGAGCTAGACAACTTAGAGAGCCGGACCTTACCCTCTACAAAGCAGATAGCTGCTTGTTGTTGTTGCTATTTGCTGCTTGTTGTTGTGTATTTTTAATTTTTGTTTCTTTGTTTTTGTATTGTTTTTTTCTCAAACAGAAAATTATTTGTGTTTTTCATCAATTATCTCTTGTTGCTTTTAACAACGTATGGAATGGAAGGCATATAAGCGTTATTATGTTTTTTTTTTTGTTAAAAATAATTTTAAAATAAAATACACATTTAAAATTACATTGCACTTTGAAGGGATGCGCTTTCTTTTTTTCTCTTTAATACACATATTTTTAGAAACATATTGTAGAGAAATTTATTATTATATTAGTCCCAAATATTTGAGTAGAGTTTTGGAATTTTTTAAAAATAACTAAATGTCTCTGGCATGTTTCATCTAAAGTGAGAACTGTCTTGAAATACGATATATGCGGTAACATACAAAAAGTAAAGTAACCTTCGGACCTAATTGATCTATAGGGCCGGTGAAGGAGCGCTCACCAGTTTCTGGCATACGAGGGGATGTGTGGCCAGCATAATGCCGATTCAACTTTACTTTTACCGTACGGTGAGGTACCCATCTAAGCTGGGTAGACACAGGGGTACCCTCCAGCCCCTATAACAAATCCTAGCCTTCACCAGGATTCGAACCCAGGACCTTTGGAACCCTGTAACAAAATATTAATACAAATCCTACCAAATTACCTAACGTAAAATGTCCTAAGAAAAAGGTCTTAACTTACGTACTGACATACGTCAAAACCAAGGTCTTAACTTACGTAATGACATACGCCCAGACAAACGTCGAAACTTACGTACTGACATACGCCGAGCTGAAATTTGTTTTTATGTACAGGAAATAAATATTTTCAAAGGGGAATAACTAAATATTATTTTTAGGTCTCATCTTGGTTTCACATGGATAAAATAAAATGACTAAACGTTGTTATGTCCCTGTCCTTGTAATAGTGTTAATATTAATTGTTGTCCGTACCTAATTTCTGAGGATGACCATGTCTCCAAATAAATTTGAAGACGTAGCGTGCACTTTTTTGAAATTTAAAGTGAGGGAGAGTTGCGATGGTCGTCAGCTCCAATCTCTCTCTCTCTCTCTCTCTCTCTCTCTCTCTCTCTCTCTCCCTCTCTCTCTCTCTCTCTATCTCGTCCAGTCTATCATAACCAAAAGGACAAGACATTGTCCAGACGGTTTGAGATAGCTGGGGATGCAGTGGTCTGCTGTGTGCCATGATGTATCCTTTGTCCATAGACAGAACCACTGCACCACAATAATATACCATATTTATGTAAATAGTTGTTATTCTAAGCTAATATATATATCAATGGTTTGTTATAGTGTTCGATTCCTTCGTCAGCATTAAGCTACTCTTTAAATAGACTATCCTAGTGCCTAGTATCATTCTTGTCTGATTCATACAATCACAATTTTTGTTTTAAAACCTAAGATACACTGTTGTACTTTTAGCATTTATGATAATGTCCTTCATTTACAAGTTTCATACATTGTCCTCCATGTAAATTAGACTTCTGATGATGGTTGATACATCCTTATGAAAATAAAATTTATTCTCATTAGAATAGTTATATTGGTGAAAGAAAAACGAGTTTCAAGAACAAAATGTTTAAGCCACAGATATGTATGACCCCTGCGATTGCTAACTAGATTCTTGTATGTAAAGTTTTACAAATACTTCTTGGTATATTTTACACATGCATACACATACACAGACTAAAGCATAGAGAATAGCACATAAGATGGAGCCAGACGTACAGTTACACACAGAGAGCAACACACATAGAATCACATATGGATAGCCACACACGTAGAGCCGTACAGATAGATCCATACACATAGAACCACACACACAAAGTCACATACGTAGAGCCATACACACATAGAGCCACACACATAGAGCCACACACCTAGAGCCACATACACAGAGCCACACACATAGAGCCACCCACACAGTCAAAAACACAGAGCTACATACACAGAGCCACACACATAGAGCCACACACATAAAGCTACACACACAGAGTCACATACACAGAGTCACATAAACATAGCCACATACATATCGTCACATACATAGAGTCACTAACACAGAGCCGACACATAGAACCATACACATAGAGCCACACATATAGAGGCATACACACAGAGTCACATTAACCTAGCCACATACACAGAGCCATACACATAGAGCCACACACACAGAACTACATACACAGAGCCACACACATAGAGCCACACACACAGAGTCACACACACAGAGCTACATACACAGAGCCACACACATAGAGCCACACACACAAAGTCACATACACAGAGCCACATAAACATACCCACACACATAGAGCCACACGCATAGAGCCACATACACAGAGCCACACACATAGAGCCACACACATAGAGCCACACACATATAGCCACATACACAGAGCCACACACATAGAGCCACACACATAGAGCCATACACACAGAGTCAAATACACATCCTTGCAGACACAATGATGAAATTATACATTAGAATGGAAAAACAGTGTGTACTAAAACAAAATCAATACTATAGATCTAAGCTTTACTAATCTTGCAGATATAGTACTAGGCGCATCAAATGGCAGCATTTTATTTCAAAAGCTGTGTTTTTTCACATAGCTTTATGTTGTAAAAATAACATTGAATAACAACGCTTTGTTAGTGTAAATAGGTAAACTTGTTGAAATTGAAAAAAAAAAAATAGTTGTGAAATGTGTGATATCCAAAAGTAAAGATATAGAATGTAATGGTAATTACAATTACAGTAGTTTCAAAATGTCGAAGGATATAATTCTAATTCTAGATCAGATTCATAACAAAATAAAATATCCTCGGATAGTCACTGGGATAAGAACACATTTCCTTTTTCAACAATAAGCAAAACATAAAGTAAAGCATATTCCTTTTCTTTTTTACACGAATGGCAACTGAGAATAAATTGGGTTGCCTGAACAAATCAGGAAAACCTACAACTTATGACAGTTAAAACCATTATCAAAATACAAGACTAGATTAAAAAACCACACATAAGCATATGCCTCAATAGTCTTCTGTATATAAGGAACGTATGTAATATAATATACGATTACATTACAACTTTAATGATGTCAGTGAAATAAAATACTATTTATTCTTCAAGTTATACAACAATATTTCTTTTCAAATTTAATAGTAACAATGTATGTGCAAAGAGATAATTATTATCCCCCACCTCTTATTTACTTATGCCTTTCGCCCCACCTGGGACATAGAGTCCTCCAGGTATCCCGATCCTGGGCCAATTTCTTTACCTGACCCCAGTTAAGGCCCTGGCTTATTAACCTCTGTTTTCATGTCGCTCCTCCAGGTGTTTCTCGGCCGACCTCTCCCCCCCCCCACATACTTCTTATTCTGTTTTACCGGTGGGACGTGCCATCAGATAATTCTCTAATTCTTCTCGAGGCTCCACCGTCCATCAACCACTGGCGTAAAAGTTTTAACAAAGAGCAAAGATTATACATTTTCAACATGATAAGTTTCTATAAAAAAATATCAATTGTGATTTTTTTTGTTATTTTAAATCTTACAGTGGTTATCTTTTCTTATACATTACCGACGCTCCTTCTATAAAGAAGATTATTGGTTCCTACGCTGTTCCCGTAGTCCGAGTCTAGTCTTTGCATTTTCATTAGTGTTTTAAATTATGTTAAATTACTGTTTTTTCCTGGTCTGATCAGACAACCCATTCATTGCCCGGATGCCACTCGGGAATAAAGATAGTTTGATAGAAAATATCAACAAACCGTTTTTATACCTGTAGCATTGGTTAGAATATTTTTAATCAAAGTTATTACTGCAATAAATAAAGTTAGGTAGATAATTTTAAACATATTTATTTCCATTATAGCGGTAAGCAGAGATGTTAAAATACATTTACCCGTGCAATTTGTTTAGACCATAAACTATTAATGCATCGATGGATTGTCATTTCTTTAAAATCTGCAGCACTTTAAAACAAAAATTAATGTTATATTTAATTCTTTCTTTCGTAACATAAATTGTATCGCTATTCTTGATAACCTACCTCTTAAAAATAGTCAAATGAATTAATGGAGATGCCAGCTATTGTTTGCTATTTGGGTTGGGCACACTATCCCGTGACACGTGCTTTACTGTGGTTGTAAGAAACGTTTTATGCTACTAAACATTGAAACTTATTCCTTTTAAAATAAGCAGCTAAAAAAATAATTTTTTTTTAAATTATAGTGTAAGAAAGATAACCAATACAATTTTTGTGGTCATGTCATTATTTACTCAATAGCTTCCCTTTTTTCATAAATCATTAAATATTATATGTGGCTTTGTTCAGACAAAACTCGGCTTAAGGTTAAAATTACTATGTCTTGCTATTGGAAGCGATTGATTTTTCTTACCATACGAAGTAACTACGCTGTTTTTTTTGTGTCTCTTTAACATACATCACTTTATATTTTTAGCCAAAATATAACGTAAAAGATCTTAACTATAGGCCTATATAAACTAGCCTATTGCTTGACGCTTCTTCGAACAGGTAAATGAACAACAAATTGCAACAAGTAGACTTAAATCAATCTCTTTTGAACATTCATTTATATTTTAATTATACCTCAATTTAAACGGTGTTTGACATATTATTATTATGATCCGATATTTTAAAAAAAATGTGTAAGAAAGATAACCAATACATTTTTGTGGTCGTGTCATTATTTACTGAGTCGCTTCCCTTGCATTATAAATCATACAATATTATGTGTGGCTTTTTCCTAACAAAACTCAGCTTTTAAGTTTAAAATTTGTCATAAATGTGTCGATAAAAAATATATTTGCAGAAAGTTTTTTTTTATTTAGTAACGATCTACCTGGACTTGAGCATTTAAACATATCTCCCCCGATCTATCTTTTTGTTTTAACCATTTCATCTTTTACTTTCTGTTGTTTTTTTTTTCAAAGTTTTTGCTTTACCTTCTATCCCTCAGTCTTTTATTGGTCATTTCGTCTTACATTCAACAAAATTTGTGTTATAATTTAACTTGATTTAATTTATGGCACCTTGCAGTTCTTTTCAATAGAAAAAAAAATTAGTATAAATGAAATTATATATTTAAAATGCAAAACCAAACCAGCTTATCAATTTGATTTAATAAAACTTTGTTTATAATGTATGTTCATTTCTCTGAACATTTCAAGTTTTTTTCCCTTGCAATGTGCTGTAACTTTTCTGAGAATCATGTTTGTTATGAAATCTAACCCAGTATGGACAATAGTTATAATAATAATAATAATGTTCTTTTTTATATCGGATCTATCCATCCTATTCAATTTAGCATACTCAATGAACACACCTATTATTAGTGATAAATAGTAAAATGAGTTACGATGTGTGAAGTGTTTTTTAAAAATATCTATTGGAGTCTAATTTAAAAGAAAAAGAACAAGGTGATGAAATATATGATATATATATATATACATAAGATTTGAACATATATATATACATATTATGTGTCCGATAAACTTAAAGACAAAAACACGTTCCTTATCCCCTATGCAAGAACAAATGCATTTAAGTACTTTTTCTTCCCAAGTGGCATTCAGGCATGGAACGGATTGCCTGAACAAACCAGGATAACCAGTAACTTAACATCATTTAAAACATTATTAAAGATGCAAGACTAGACTCGGACCATGGATGGGCGTAGGACGCAATAATCTTCTTCATAGAAGGAGCGTCTGTAATATATAAGATAAATATTGTTTATATAGAGCGTTCTTAGTGGGCGTGGCTTAGGTTTTTAGTGACGTATTTGTGTAAATAAAGAAGCCACTTGAGGTACAAATGTAACGTGGTGAAAGTGAAGTACTTCTTTATCATGCAAAATTCACATCTGAATATTGGCTATCCTACTAAAAAAAAAGGGGGTAAATAGTAGTACTGTAGATTAATTGATTAATGTGATTAGGCTAGGGCCGGCTAGACCTATTTACACTTTCAATTTCACTTTATAGGCCTACACTTTTAATGTTTCGTAGACTAGGCTACGATGTCAAGTGATATTGTTGGTGAATAGGCTATCTAGTCAAGTCACTATTAGGCTCACATCGTCTATGATCTATGTCTATGATAATAATAAAATAGCCTATTTTATTTAACATACATAATACATCTTAAATCTTAATAAGACTTAAAACACAACACATCATTTAAAAAAAGCTCGAGCCTATATGAAACTTTATTAATACAGCGGCCATATTTACTTGTACACCATTACTCAAAGTAAACACAAATCACGTGCTTTTTGTCACGGGATTGCAAACGCCCTATAGTAGGAAATAATGTACGCAAACAGATATAAATGTCGTATTTTTTTTTCACTCTAAATAATATTTTGTACATCACTTTTTTATATTCTAAAAAACTGTAAGCCTACATAATATAACTATTTTTACTCTTCTCTTCTATTTTCATAATATATTCTTACTTTAGCCGTATTTTTTTAAACAGAAATAAGGACTTAGAATAAAGCATTCGTTTCCAAAGAAGCCAAAATAAAGAAGCCTGAAGTTATTTTTTCTTCTTAATGAATTACTATTTTTCTTAAATGCGATATAGAATATGAATTTACTTGTAATTTAGAATTAGTAAATGAGAGTTTAGAGTTTAGGGTGTGTACGGGGGAGGAGAGATAGAGAGATAGAGAGAGAGAGAGAGAGAGAGAGAGAGAGAGAGAGAGAGAGAGAGAGTGCAGTCCGAAAAATTCTAGCCTTCACTGGAATTCAAACACAATACGCCAGTACGAACGCTCTGGTTCTCGGCCACTATTACTAGCTTACTCTCTACCTTCATTCGTTCATTACCTCTATTTATTATCTCCCCCGTTTCCATGTGTCTTTTTTTTGCTTTCTCCTCTACTCCTCTCTCGCTCTGGTTTGTTCTCTGCCTAACGCCCTCTCTCTCTCTCTCTCTCTCTCTCTCTCGCTCGCTCTCTCTCTCTCCCTCCCTCTCTCTCCATGTCCAAATTAACATCGGGATTTCCCGTTGCCAAGGAAAACACGCGTCATCTCTAGCCGAAGGGAAACAACTCAGTGTTTAATCATACCCCGCGGCAGTCATCAATAGATATTGAGTTGTGGCCCTTGCAAGTCTCTTCTTCCCTTTTCTTGCGAGCTAGCTGGCGAGTGGTGAAATGAAACGAGGGTTGATGTGTCTGTAGTCTGAGAATATGTCTAAAATTAAGTATTTTCTGGTTTATACACAATCTTTTTTTTTTGGTATTAAACTTTTTATGTGGTTGTATATTAAGTGGAAATAAAATAAATGTAAAGTAGTCGAATATTATTTACATTATTTTCTCACAAATCTAATCAATTTCTATGTCTCTCTCATTCTCTCTATATCACTTATACTGTCTCTCCTTCTCTTTCTATCATTGTTTTTCTCTCTCTTATTCTCTCTCTCTCTCTATATATATATATATATATATATATATATATATTATATATCTCCTTCTTTCTGTCATTCTCTTTCTCTATATGTCTCCCATTCTCTCTCTATCTACATTCTATTTCTCATTTTCTCCCTCTCTCATCGTCTCTCTACCTGTCATTCTCTATGTATCATTTTCTCTCATTCTCTCTTTTCCATTATCTCTCTAACTACATTATCTCTCTCTCTCTCTCTCTCGCTCTCCTGTATATGTCTCACTAACGTGTGTCTTGCATTACCTTAGTCTTGCACTTTTTAACATTTAGTCATCCTATATCTATCTGCAATATGTGACGCAGGTCTTTGTATTAATAAACCCAAAGATCTGAAAGACGGTTTTGCAATACCAGACCCCAGAGTACCCCGAGAAATTAAGTCAAGTTTGTAGGGGACTGTTTCAATTTCAAATTGCGTTTAAAGTGTCTGCGTCTGTCTTGATAGACTTCCTCTGATTTTGTTATACACTATCGAAATACTAACGTACCGTTACTTCATATATTGTAAGTTATTTCTAGAACTTGGTCAGTCGATACTTCTAAAGTCGATGCATTTCATTTTCAGCACTTTCACTTCACTTATGCTAGTATAAGCGAATACTAAAAAGATGAAACATTTGAATGTAAAACTTAACATTTTTACAATAATATAATAGAAGTAACAAGAGTAGGCCTATACAAGTTTGTATGTATCATGTAAAAGTGGTCAATTCTTCTAGTCTTAGTAGAGAGTCTGTCTTTGCATCTTTATCGAAACCTAAGGGTTATCTAACTCAGCAGGACAATGTGCGCTATTCGACTGGCGTGACGTCGTTTGCATATAATGGGCACATTACGTCACCTGTCGCTAGGGAACGTGTTTTTTTTCAAGCCGGTGGATAGCTACAATAGTATATATATATATATATCACAAATACATAAAGATATATTGATTCACTGATAGGCAGATCGAAGAAAGACGGAGAAGGACTGACAAAGAGACAAATAGATATATAGATTGATAGATGGTTCAATAGATCGTTAGTTAAATTCATAGATATGTAGCTTAAAGATAGAAAGGTAGATATATAGATAGATTAGATACATTAATAGATAGATAAATAGATACAGTTAGATAGTTAGAAAGATATAGGCAGTTGTACAGATTGATCTATAGATAGTTAGACGAATAGATAGTTTTAAAGATAAATAAATCGATAGATGGATATCTAAATAGATCAAATAAATAGTTAAATAGATTGGTAGCGGATAGACAGATAGACCGATGGTACAATAGATAGATAAATTGGTAGATAGATCATAGATGATGGCTAGATCAGATATCTAGCTAAAAGATAAATAGTATATATATATGTGATAGATAAATAGATAGATATATAGATAGATAGATAGATAGATAGATAGATAAATGGTAAGGAGGCAGACCCTCGGTTCAATGTCTTTTAGAATTTAGTTGAATCTCACAAATGAAAAGTCGAAATCGAACTCTCGCGATAAGCTGTTCCTATAGCAACCGCCAAAACAAGCAGCTGTAATAATAATCCACTAGACCTCAGTCGTAATATCCCAGCATTCTCGACTAAAGTCTAGACGTTATTGTTCTTGATTTCCGGCTGCCGTTGTTCGTAAGTAAACAAAAGGGAACGTCACTTTCGATCCATAACGACTCGGGGAGTAACTCTAGATTATGTCGTGTTGTTATAAGAATAATTAATAAAAGTGCAATGTGAACTTTATTTTGAAAACCTGCAAGGTGATTATAGAAAATTCCAAATAGCTTTGAGTTGTTCTTTTTTTCTTCTTCTTCTTTTTTTAGATATTTAATTTATAAATAAACAAAGCTATATTTTTACTCCCTTTATTTTAAGTTGCATTTTCTGTCTGTCTGTCTGCAATCATCGTGGTTGATATCAAGACCTTGCTTCAATGTTTCGACCACTTCCCGTGGTTCAATCGAGCTGAAATTTGGACAGCAGACTTGTGGCGACTAACAATACATTCTATCAAATTTTCAGTTTAAACAACTTAATAATACTACACTTATGACAATATTCATTTCTTAAAAGGAAAGTATAAGAAAAATTTTGGTTTCACTTTAAAAATGCCTGTGCAACTTTTTATAGTTTTTCGGCGCAAAGCTAGAAAAAAAATATGCACTGAGATTATTTTTAGAACAATTCTTACCGAGTAAGGACATATTTTTGAGATTTGCGACACAGATATTTTTCTGTACGTTTCATTTGCAGTTGTCAATCAATTATTTAATTATATGATGGTAAACTTAGTTTGCAAATAAAGGGAGTATATTAAAAAAAACTTCGTTTTTATGGTTTTCTTGTTATGCATTTTTTTATTTCTCTCAGCAAAAGGTGGCCTTTATGGGTGTTAACAAAGTTGAATGCATAACGCTGCATAGATTAGCATAATGAAGTGGTTCGCACGCATGAGGTGTTCATGTACAAGAGCTTGTAGTCTATACCATCGACTTAGCGTTCTAGATCATTATGTTAACTCATGTGTTTATAAACCGTTCATTGTATTTTTACAAAAAATAATTAAGTACTAAATCATACAAGCAATTGTTTAACGTAAAATTATGTTGTTAATGTTATCTATGTAAGTTTAACAGGACAAATGTAGAATTTAGAACTAAATTTTGTATCATTATTTACTTCATAAAAAGTAACATTGTTGACGTCAACTTTTCTTGACCTCCCCCCCCCCCTCCCCATGTCAACAATTGTCAAACTTTTTCAGACCCCCTCTCCCCCCTATTTTGTTGACGTAATTAATGGACGTCCCTTAACTTATTATACTACAATATATTATATGCTCAAATATTTTGCATGTTATGCTTATTATGGAAACATGTCTGCAATAAATTTGTGTTTTTTTTTTTTTGTTTTTTTCGACGATGCATACTTTTTTATCTCAAAAATATTTTTTTATTTAGTGATAATTGTCAGATAAAAAAATATATTTAAATAATGGCTTTATTTTTCATTGGCTTAATATAGGGACTTTGTCTTTTGTTATAATTTAAATACTTTTTGTTAGTGAAAAGTATCTAGCGCTTTTAGACACGAAACAATAGCACGACGCACAAAAATTTCTTAAAATCCTACTTTTCGTTGGACTGTAAATGACCGAATGCTCTCTCGGCGGGTCAGGTTATAACGTTATAACTAACCGAATGCTCTCTCGGCGGGTCAGGTTATAACGTTATAAATAACCGAAATATTTCTTACGCCACTCAATAGCAAGTTTTAAAAAACAAACATTTTAGAATGTTCGCGAACTTGACTTGTTATTGCTGATAATTTTCAGATCCGCCGGAAGCCTCCGCTGCAGCAAAGTTGACCTTTTGGCCAACTCTACGGTGTTTTGTGTTTGATTCTTTCAACTTTGTTGGCCCTGTAGCTATCCATGGCTCTGGGAATGGTAGTTCTCGCCAAGGAAGACTCTCAAATCGTGCAGGGAAATCTACGGACAAAAACCATTTTTGGGATTGAACCTTCCAAGGTAGACTGACATGTTTGGTGAAATCCATTGGAAAGATCCAAACATGCTGGTTCTTGATAACTATAACTGTCACCTGGTGCTTTTACCTTGACGTGGTGTGACAGCTTGAGGTTCCGATGACCCTCTGACAGCTCTAACCTAATTGGATTATTAAATTGGACCGGTCTGTAGGAAAGGGACCAAAACAAAAGGGGCACCTTATCACCGCCCTGGTAGCCACTCGAAGATCTCCTTTTCCTTTGATGTTTTTTTCTCAATAATAAAGTGTGGTATGTGTTTGGCGCATATATTGTTACATGGTTGCAGAAAGAGACCAAACTGAAGCATTCCTAGACACAGAACGTATATACAGCGAACTCGACCGCAGATGTGACAAAATAGAATGGGATGACCAACGAGCCAAAGAAGTTGCCGAAAAAGCGGCATTCAGGCACGACCCCAAACCTTTGTATCGCATCGTTCGAGAGTTAAAACTTTCCTCCACTGGGCGAAGTGTGTCAATCAGAAACAAAAATGGGAAAGCTCTGCTCATTTTTGACCAAAATATGCTCACCCCGCGTCCACTATCGACGTGTCGTTGTTCCCCCTAGTTGGAGCTATTAACATCATCAAAATAATTAAGGATTGTGTGAAAATATTATTTAACCATTCCCGTACCGACCTACTTCTATCTATGCTGCCTTCAGTTCCGCTATATACGCGCCCGGGACTGCAAGGGTTAATGTAAAAAAAAGTGGTACAAAGTTACCCCATTTCACCGGTACTTAAATGTTTGGGTATCTCTGGTCCCTTGCTTAGGTAGAGAACAAACAGTAATAATTAATGTACAGTAAGATGGGATGACTATGGTCCACTTTTAAGCTTTGTTTCTATATATCTTAAACAGATGTCAACTTATAAACCTAAAATTAGTTGTAAATCCAGGGGACTGACAAGTACTCAAGATAAAAACCTAAATATATTTCATATGAAATTTTTTTAGTTTAATTTAGACATATTTTGTAGGGTGGCCAGAGTCACCCCGGCCTAGGGCCTAGGGTGACTATGGCCAGCTATTATTTTTTCTAATTTAACCAAAAATTTCTAAGTCTTACAGGGTTGATTTTGACGGGTATTATTGGTGCAGGGATGAATGACATTTACGTGTCAAAGCATGTATTTAGAACTTATTGATAACCTTTTGACTTTGCCGTATAAAGCATAAAACATCAGTATATAACTGTTACTTGGCAAAATTTGTTAAATATCCAGACATAAAAAAGTGCAGATGAAACAAATTATTAAAATATGGTATTACAAATTGAAAAAGAAAACTTAATAATTTAAAAAAACTTGAAAAGTTGATTTTTTAAATATTTTATTATGATCTACTAGTGCAAGTCTCAGTTGATGTTTTATTCTAGCGTCGATTGGTAAGTCCCGAGCATAGTGACTTGGTCTGTGAGTTAAAATAAACAAAATTTGTTTAATTTGGTACATTCAATGGTTTGATATTTATAATGGTTCTATAAAATTGTTTTACTGTGTGAAAAAAATTTCATTGCCAATTTTTTCACAGACATTGCTTTCTAATATAAAAGTTAATTTGTTGCTTTAAAAATTGGATGCATTCTTCTTTCTCAGTGCAAATCTGTATAAGTGAACACGATAATGAATAATACACCGGAAAAGGTTAACTGTGTGCAATAAATCCAAGAACAAAACAACTTCTCACCATGGCCATTGTCACACCGTCAACGCTGCCATTATAAGCGGTGACAATGGCCACCTTATTCTAAGAAAAATAGCGGTGATAGTCTTTATTTCAATAATAGTCCCCGTTAAGTAAGTTTTAGAAAGATAGGAAACATAAGTTAATTATGGGGGAACGGGACT
Organism: Anisus vortex; assembly: GCA_949126835.1. NCBI lineage: Eukaryota > Metazoa > Mollusca > Gastropoda > Planorbidae > Anisus > Anisus vortex. Next base: position 10,990,691 of record OX421509.1, read on the forward strand.
GATAGGGGGGGGGGGCATATTTGGCATATTTTTTCAAAAATAGAGTTGTTTAGTTTTTGTTAAAAATAGCTTGTTAAACCTAATTGTAACAAAAGTTCATCAAATAAAAAAGGAAAAATGACGGTTTTGTACTGAAATATTGAGTTTGAAATATGTATGTCGACTCAATAGAGCGTTCCCAATGGGCGTGGCTTAGGTTTTTTAGTGACGTATTTGAGTAAATGGAAGCCACTATTGGTGTACAAAAATGGTGAAGTACTTCTTTATCATGCAAAATTCACATCTGAATATTGACTATCCTACTCAAAAATAAGGAGGTAAATAGTAGTACTGTAGATTAATTGATTAATGTGATTAGGCTAGGGCTGGATAGACCTATTTACACTTTCAATTTCACTTTATAGGCCTACACTTTTAATGTTTCGTAGGCTAGGCTAATGTCTAAGTAGGGATGCCAAGTGATAGTGTTGGTGAATAGGCTATCTAGTCAAGTCACTAATATGCTCACATCGTCTATGATCTATGTCCATGATAATAATAAAATAACCAATTTTATTTAACAGACATAATACAGCTTAAATTTTAACAGGACTTAAAACACAAAACATCATTTTAAAAAAGCTCGAGCCTATATGAAACTTTATTAATACAGCGGCCATTGTTACTTGTACACCATTACTCAAAGTAAACAAAAATCACGTGCTTTTTGTCACGTGATTGCAAACGCCCTATTTCTTTGTCGATTCTTTGCCTTTAAATGCGTGTTTCTCAATATGTGTTTTTTTTTTGTTTTTTTGTGCTATGATAATTGTAAAATAATGAGAAGCATTAAAGATAATATGTTGCAGTTTGGTATGTAGCTTTATATATTATATCTAGAGGTACTAGAGTGGGTTTTAAGGTGAATGTATAATTAATTTGTCTGTAAAATGTATTAAAAGAAAAAAAATTCATGAATTTTATACAAAATTCCAATACTAAAATTAAACAATTCATTAAAAAAAATACTTTTAACAATATTATATTAAAATTGTGTCAAGTACCTAAAATTGTAATAGTAATACAAAAAAACACTATTAAAACCAAAATATCTATAATATTTTAAAAAATTTGATAACTTTTGTAATGTCTATTTTTTTTTTAAATGGCGGCCGTAACCATGGCAACCATGTTTTTGTCATAAAAAAATTACTTATGTTTTTATCAAGGCCACTTAAGATATATATGTATATGCAATTAAAAATCATTTTGGTCCAGTAATAACTGAACTAAATTTAAATTTTTCAGTCCCATTCCCCCTTAATTAGATATAATAGCTTTTCCTTGTCTTAGTGTATTTTTGATATTTGGCTTTTATTGTAATTTTTTTTTTCATTAACACCATTGAAGGCAATGACAATGTTACAGTTAATGTAGGTATTATATAGCGACACTGGCTTTATTTTTACACTTAGAATTTTTTTTTAGATTGGCGCTTTGTTCTAAAACAATAAATCTATTGATGTAGGCTAATTAGTTAAAGTTAATAATATAATTACTAAATGGATTTGCCCGTTAGCCCCACATGCTGTTACATCCACCTATTTAAAAAAAAAGAATTGATAATAAAAGTCTCCTCGACCCCATAAACATACACAACCATCTTGATGTTTAGCTAAAAGTATGTATGTGTTTATTTTTCAAATGTAGGCCTTTATATTTTGTTCTTTATATTTTTGCCTTTATTTATTTTCCTTTATTTTTGGTTCCTTTTATACTTTTTCCTTTATAATTATTCCTTTATATTTTTTACTTTATATTTTTTCTTTATTTTGTTTCCTTTATATTTTTTACTTTTATATGTTCCATTATATTTTCCCCTTTATTTTTTTTCCTTCATATTTTTTTATTTAATTTTTACTTAATTTTTTGTTCCATCTCTTATGTCTTTTATAAAATTGGAAGTTTTTATTATTTCAGGAGTTATTGCTGTTTGTCTTTCCTCAAAGCAAAATATTTACAAAAAAAAATTTTATTACACTCGACGAGACTTTCGGTCGAATGCGAATATTTCGTTCTTATCTGCGAGTTTTTATCTTTTAAGTAGTGTTCATTAGATCTTGTCTGAGACATAAATACAAGATGCATGCTCTATAAACCAGGTGGTCTGCAACTTTTTGATAATAGTTTGCCAAGTTAGGATTTCTAATTCACTCTGCGTGACAAGAGCCCCCAAATTCAACCTGTACCCCCAATCTATTTCTTGTAGAAGAGACTTGAATTGAGTTTTTTTTTTATTTTTGTTCTTTTTTCGCGCACCAATAAAAAATTATCTGTGTGCCCAGTCTGTCACACGTGCCGTTAATTGCTGACCCCTGCTTTAGACATCATGGACTTTAAATCTGGCACTTGTGTCTTAAGCAAGGTAAACTAATAGGTGTCTGTTTGCGCGAATATAATAAAAAAATATTTTTTCCATTTCTTTTATCTAGTTACTGTCCTTGTCTGCTCACCCAAAGTGCCATTTAATTTAGAGGTTCAATTTAATCCGACATTAACAAAACTATTTTTGGCGGGGTTTCATTCGGATTTAATCGGCCATTTTACGTTTCACGATTGACCCTGCCTTTTGACAGGAAGCTTAGCAGCTGTAAAATCCTTCTCTTGCGAAAACGAGGCTGTTAAAAAAACCAACCTTCGAGAAATTTACACATGCTTCACTTACCAGTAGAGACGCCAATTTAGAAATATAGAACTCATTACTTAAAACATAAAACAACAATGGCCGTACCACGTGGGCAATACGTGTATAAATAGATGTAAAACGTCGCTATAGAGCGTTCTCAATGGGCGTGGCTTAGGTTTTTTTAGTGACGTATTTGTGTAAATAGATGCCACTTGGTGTACAAAAATGGTGAAGTACTTCTTTATCATGCCAAATTCACATCTAAATATATTAGCTATCTTACGCACAAATCATTAGATAAATCGTCGTAGATCATCTTACTAGTACAAGAAAAAGACAAGACTGACATGGTATTTTTTCAACGAATTTCAACATTTTAAGCTCAATTCATCATCTTAATATCTGGCCGGTAAGTGTTGCATTTGAATGGATTTATTAAAGTGAATTATTGGAGTCATTCGTTATTTTCATTGTAGGCCTAATCGTTCACTAGTAATATAACATTTTTAATGTAAGAATCTGCTTGTGATAGGTATATTAATCTAATATAGAAATAATAAAATCCATATTAATACATTAATCATCATTTTAAACACAAAATATCAATAAAAAAATGCTCGAGCCAATATGAAACTATATTAATACAGCGGCCATTGTACACCATTATACATAGTAAACAAAAAACACGTGATTTTTGTCACGTGATTGCAAACGCCCTATACGCAAAGTCTTTCTTTTCTCTATTGCATCGACTTCACGTAAAAAAAAAAACCACAAATCCATTTTCATCATCTAGAGCAGGGATCGGCAACCTACGAACGCGCTCCAACTGGCACGCAGAACAATTTTCAATGGCTCGCGGAAGAACCCTGAAAAGGCACCATTACAAGACAGCATAAGCTATAGCAGGGTGACTTTTAGGCACGCTAAATGAATTAAGAATGCTACTTTGGCACACTAGTTTTATAAGGGTTACAGAGCCCTGATCTAGAACAGTGGTCAGCAACTTTTAGATATAAGTTTTGTGACAAAGTAAGATTTCTAAAAACAGTCAGATTGTCATAATGCCTTAAAGGTCATCTCGATCTAGCACTGACTGACTTGTAGAAGAAACTTGATTTGCCTTTATTTTGGTGGGGGGGGGGGTCTTCCGCGGGCCATGGCAACTCGCTATGCGTGCCATGTCTGGCCACGCGCGCCTTATGGTTGCCGACGCTTGATCTTCAAAACAACAGCCCTTACAGCTGACCAGTTCCTTAATTCTGGGTTTCTAGCTTGCGACACATACCAATGGTAGGTTGTAATTTACTTTTGTATTGAGGCGTGTTGCATATATTAATATTACGTGGAGAACTTTAGAATCTTGACAAAAAAATGAAAAAGACTTCAACAGTCTTTTTTTACCAGCTGCAGCGCGTTTGGCTGGCTTATAGAAGGTTCTGGGGGTTCGAATCCTGGTAAGAGCTAGTAATTTTTCTTGGGACTCGAGGATGTCCCCGAGTCTACCCAGCTCTTATGGGTACCTGACATATTTGGGGGTAAAATAAAGGCGGTTGGCATTGTGTTGGACACACAATCCCCTAGTATGCCGTGAACACATATATTGGTAAACGCTGCTACACCGGCCCTATGGATCAATTTGGTCCGACGGGATTTTTTACTCACTTTATTTACTTGACGTCTTAAGTTTAAATAAAATTACTACATGTGTAACACCAAAGACCAGAATATACTGGAACAAACTTGAGCAATGCCAAAGTTCTGGCATTCCCAGGTTAATGTCAAGGTCACAACTTTGTTTCAAACAACAAAATATTATTTGCCTCAAAAACACAAAATATCGATGAAAACCGATACATAAAAATATACATTTTAACATAGAAAAAGCAACAAACCTTAAACGTGTCAAAATTCTTAAAAACTAACACGTTTTAAATCCCAGCTTTTACATTAACACATATAACTAACACACACACAAAATAAAATTACAACAAAAACAAGCAACAAAAAAAAACAACAACTAGATAAATGAAGGGAAAAATGTTTTAATGTAAACCTTTTAAAATAATATGAATAGTTGATGATTGTATTTTTTAGCAAAAGCTGGAGAGCAAAGTCGATAGTGAGCTTGACTCGGAAAGAGAAGATTTTAAAAAATCCACCATCGACTTGGAGAGGAGATGGGCACCACCAAGTCTACAAACCCCGTCAGAAAGGACCCAAATGCTGAGGTGTCCTAATTCCATGGTGATGGTCAATGCTTTCTCTCTCTCTCTCTCTTTCTCCATCTCTCTTCATAGTACTCTCTCTTTTCTCTATTATCTCTTACACCTTCTTTCTTTACGTGTACATCTTCTCTCTCTCTCTCTACGTGCATAGCGCTTGCTCCATACACTACTCACTCTTACATTTTCTCTCTATCTTCTCCCCATCTCCTTACACCTTGTCCCCTTACAACTCACACACACACACAGTCATACCAACACTTTGTTTAAAAAAATATGAATACGAAAGTCAGTTTCCACGGAACACGAAGTAGAAGGGGACATCACTCGGTTCGGTTGTTTCTGAAAACACTCCTAGAGTTCTTCGCCCTTTGTGCGTCCAGTGCCAACATCACATTTTCAGCTTGTCATTAGCAATGTATGGTCAGGCCACTAAGCCAACGGTGGCTACTCTCTTCCGGACAGTCTGTTTTAAGTCGACCATTTCTGAGTGTGTGTGTGTGTCCGTCTTGCGTAGGAATCAATAGCTTATCAATCTGAGAAGTTACGTGTGTAGATTATGTGATAGTAAGACGTAGGCTAATGTGGGGAGGGGGCGCACGATGGGCGAGCAGGCAGCGCGTTCGACTGGCGTACCGAAGTTCATGGGTTCGAATCCTGGTAAAGGGTAGGATTTGTTTCCCAGCGCTGATTGATACCTGACTATACTTGGGGTAAAGTAAATGCAGCTGGACATTGCATTGGCCACATAATTCTCTTAGTATGCCATGGCCATAGAAACCTGTGGACGCTGCTTCACCGGCCCTATGGACGTGATACTTTTAAGACGTACGATAAAAACAAATATATGTTTTACTTGAATAGGTTGCTTGTACTAACTGAAAGTAAATATAAGCTTATTAAGAAAGTATATATAAATATATATCCTTTTTTGTGGAAATGTATTTATTAACTCATATTAGTAAAATGTGTGCGTAAATGTGTGTGTTGTGGGAGGGGGGGGGGCTCTTTATAAAAGAAAACACACACATAAAACCGGAAGTCGGCTCTTACTGATCACATGCGTGTCCGACCCACTGGGTCTATACTTTCTACTAGCGGTTGAAAATTAAATGATTACGGTATATATATATATATATCCCATCGTCCTCTATCTAAGTTAGCTGATTACGGCTAGGCCAGACGTGTAATGTATAATAATTATGATCTTCCTAATATAGGTATGACAAAGTACATACTTACATTTCCCTTATGTCTGGGAAACAAGGACAAAGAGTAAAGTAGTAATAATACACAAGTCATTACATTCTAATTTAGAAATACAATACAATAACAACCTGTTGCAAAGTTCAGATAAACGTGTAAAGGAGAAAAACACTTTACTTATCCTTTATGCGAGAACCAATGCATATAAGTACTCTTTCTTCCCCGACTGGTGATCCGGATATGGAATGGGTTGCCCGTACAAACCAGGAAACCCACTAATTTACCATCATTTAAAACACGAATAGAAATCCAGGACTAGACTCAAGTCGCAGATGATCGTAGGGCGCAATAATCTTCTTTATAGAAGAAGCGTCTGTAATGTATAAAATAATATAAAAGCTGAATTAAATTCACTTTTTCAATGCACTGTATAATTTATTATAATAGCCCAAGAATTTTAATACAAACATAAAATAAAACGTAAAAAAATTCCGTCGAACCAAAATTGATCCATAGGGCCGGTGAATCATCGTTCACCGGTTTTTATGGCCACGGCATACTAGGGGATGGTGTGGCCGACAAAATGGCCAACGGCCTTTTACTTCGCCTTAATTTTAGTTACCCATCAGAGCTCGATAGACTCAGGTAGCCTACACTCTCCAGTCACCGGGGAACACATTTCTAGATTCGAACCCAGAACTTTCAGTACGACGAAATGATTACAATATATATGAGGCCGGCTGGTCCTGTGGTTAGTTCACCGCACTGTCAACCTACACGTCAGGGGTTCTATCCTTGCCTCCGACCGATCCCTGCCGCCCTGCAGGAGTTTTGGGCATAGTGGACGTAATAATCTAGAAGGAACGTATGTAATCTTATAATATGTACTCGACACTGTTTGGGAAAGAATAAGCATTTGTGCCAGTGCATAGGTGAAAGTGTCTCGCATACCCACATGTGGATCTTCGTTCAGTAAAGCTCGGTCCACGTTGGCTATACATTTTCGAAGTAAAACATTGTATTTTTTTCCACTGAATTATATTCAAAGACTTGTGTAGATTATGTAAGTAAATTATCCCCTAGGACCAGTTTGATCCATAAGGGGCCGGTCAAGCAGCGTTCACCAGTTTCTGTGTCCTCGGTATACTTAGGGAACAGAGTGGTCAGTTGCCTTTACTTTACCCCAACTAAAGTTAGGTACCAATCAGAGCTGTGTGGACTGAGGGACACCCGCCAATCCCGTTGAACAAATCCTAACAATCAGCCGAATTCGAGCCTTCGGTACGTCAGCCAAACGCGCTGTCGTTCGCCCACCCTGCTCCCAATGTAGAATATGCAGACGTATTTATGAAATAAATTAAGATTCAAATATTTTTATACTTAGCCAAATTTTTTATTGTGAGGTGCCGGGAAAGGTGGGTAAATGTAGATCTTCTACAATATTCACAGAATGCACCTCCCACTGATCTAATGCGTGCCCCTTTCCCTAGACCATGCTATTGCACGCATACTTCGTCTAAACCACAGCTGTACAGCTAGCCACAGACACGAAAGTTTAAAAAATATACCTCCGCCACAGAGAAGTTATGATTCCTTCTCAAACCGGAACAGCGAACAAACATATACGCTCAAATTAATTTTGTTTTGTTGATTATCACATACATAAAAACATTGTAAACATAAAAATTTAGTTGTAATTGACACATGGGATAACAAACAAATTAACAGGCGAAACACAAAGAGAACAACAACAATGAGAATTAAACAAATGAAACACTCGCACAGAAAAACCTCCAGCAGCGTTATTTGCATGATTCTGATTCTCAGAAGTGAACCGTCCAGCGCGCCAACATTTATCGGCTTATGATGAATTCTCCTCTGGATCAATTCTGAATGAGATCATTGACAGGCGAACCAAGAGGCCGGGACCTTCTCCATTATCCCAAGTACGCCCCCTCCCCCTCACCACATCCCTGAGGACGACACCCACCCGAAAACAATGGCCCTCCGCCGAGTGAGTAAAACCAGCCTCTCGGCTTTTAAAGCCATCGCTTGGTCCTCAATCACGCCCTGTATAGGTTGATCATTTCGAATAGGTATTGGGTCGAACCCATTCATCAGATCATGGAGAATGTTGCCGCGGCACTTGGGCAACCCTAATCATAGAGGGGGTCGGTGGCGACAGTCGGGTGCCGAAAGTCAGATCATAGATATTGGGGCGCCGTTAGGTATATAAGTCGTCAACACTTGTTGTTTTTTTGTGCTGTACGAGATATGTCATGACACAAAAAAAAAAATAATGAGACAAATATCAAATTATTTGATAGGGGTCATCCTTATTTAACGTTCAAACTAAACACGGCAGTGATGGGTGAGACTGCAGATATTCTGCGTTACGGAGTGCAACAGGGAAGGGGTATGAAATAGTTTGTTGCGTACATAATATATGGAGAGCACCATAACCCCATAGTTAGCGATCGACAGACTGGGCGATGTACAGATAATTAGATAGATACACATGTGAATAGAATAGTAGATGGATGGAAAAACATGTTTGGCTAATAGATAGATAGGTTAACGGACAGACGGATAGATCAACAGGCCGATTGGCATGCACGCTGTTGGACTTACATACGAACCGATTGTTTAATTGATTGATAAACAGACATACAGATTGATAGATATATAAAGAGATAGATAGATAGACATATAGATAGATAAATAGATAGATAGATAAATAGATAAATTGATAGATAGATAGAAAAATAGGTACATTTATACAAATAATAGATATAGATAAATAGGTAAATAAATAGCACGATAATGAATAATATAATATAGACAGACACAATGCATGTGTATATGTAAATAGCCATATTAACTATTTTCTATTAACAGTTTTGCTTATGTGCACTTAAAATACATAATATTAAAAGATGTTTTTTTTTTAAAGAACAGAAACAAGTTTTTTACATCAGTGTTCCAAACTAAGTCCTAGTTTTAAATTCTATAAGTATTCCAGCCTCTAATTTGTCGACTGATTCTTTGACTACTGTATGGCTTTGAAGCTTTCATTGGTTCAGATGTGACTGTAAGGTTTGGATTCATATCATAGCCACTAGCCATCAACTAATTGGAAATACCGGTACATTTATATTTGATTCTACTATAAATAGTAAGCTGTTTCAAAATCAAGGTTTTATAATAGCATTAAGTCTATTTGTTGTTTTTTTTTAAATGATATTTATTTACTTGGTTTCATGTTTTGTACAGGCAACCCATCCATGACCGAATGCCACTTGGGGAAGAAAGAGTACTTATGCGCATTATTTTATCGCCTAAGGGATAAGAAAAGTGTTGTTAAGTTTATATGAGGATTTTAACAGATTGTTAATGTGTTGTATTTCCAAGATAGAATTTAATGCTTTATGTATTATTTCTACTTGACTATCTGCCCTTCTGCCCTTTTAGTGTTTCTAGATATAGTGATTTTACTATTGGTGTTACTCTTCTCAGTTGTTAATATTCACAAGTAATAAACCTTGCAGCCCTGCATGCTTATATATATACTAAATATGTCTACAAAGAGCACATACATACATTTAAACAGTCATTCATACATGCAAATATACATAACATAAATACATACATACATGTCATAGGTGCTACAATATTTGAGATATACTCACATACAAAGATACATACAAAACATAGATACATACAAACTTGTACATTTTAACACACTTACAATATAATTATTGTGTACACATTTAGAAAAAAAAAGATAATACACACAAACACAACTTAAACAAATATAAAATCACACGCATACTTGTTTTTGTATTTTGAAAAAGCAAAATGGAAAAAAAAATTGCTTAGAAATTTTGTCTGTAGTACATATTTTGTACTTTCTAATTTGACCAGCTAAAAAAAAACAAGGGCAGACAACTAACAACACTCTAGAGAAATCGATGCTTTTATAAACATTTCTTTCTCTTTTTTTTTTTTGTACAAATATCCAATTTTCTTTTTTTTTTAACACTTTTCTAGTTCTGAAGTATGGCAAATTACAAATCCCTTTGATAAAATTACAGACACAGGAAGACTACATCTAGAGACTAGATCGGATACTGAAAAAAAAAAGTAAAATGCATCTGTTGATCCGAAGGTCTTAAAAATGTCGTCTTCTGGTTGGATTGGTTTTAATGCAGTTTGCGTAAGCCAATGAAAATCATTCCCGCGTTAAACACCAACAATGTTACTGCGCAATCCGGCTTCAAGGGAATAAAAAGGGGGGAGAAGGGGGGAATCACTCTCACTGATGTTGTCTGCATTGAAAATGTCGGCCATCTTTGTTTTAATAAGATTGTGCACACTTCTGATGTCTGGCGCGAATGGGAGTGGGTGAAAAGGGAGGGGGTGGAGTTGAGTGAGTAAGGTGGGAGTTACTTCCGCTGAATTTGCTCAAAGTGTGATGTCAACTACACTAAATAGCAGTATTGCGCGCGCATTCGTAACTGCTTGCAAGCGGGAGGTAATAGGAAACAGTTTCGTTCTCTGATATTGGGACGGCAGGGCGTTCGACTGGCATGCCAAAGATGTGCTCAAATCCCGTTGAAAGGCTATGATTTTTTCTCTCCTGGTCTAAATTGTGGTCACCCTGAGTCAACCCGGCAGATGGGCATTGTGCTAATCACACAATCCCTTAGTATGCCGTAGTCACGGAAACTGGTTAACATTTCTTAGTCGACCGTTCAAGACCAGACTTGAACCTCACTTCACCGGAGTGAGTATACGAACCGAGATTAATCTCTTAGGGCTCGGAGGACAAACACACTTGTGCTACGCAGTGTAGCCAAGTCACCGTATATGTTCGGTGCAAACCGCTGACCGTTTCCATTTACTCTATACTCTTGCAAGGCAGTCAAAAAACACATGCTCCACCGTCACTTCTGCCTCCCTCTAATTTCGATACCGCGAGTCAGAGAACCTAAGCCTTCCGAAATAGGCACCTATAGAGTGGTGCTGGCCACACAATGCCCTAGTATGCCGAGGTCACAGAAACTGGTAAATGCTGCTTCACCGGCCCTATGGGTCAATCTAATCCGACGGGGATTCTTATATATATATATATAGAGAGAGAAATATATATATATTTAAAGATGCCAGAATCATGTTACTGTCTTTTCTTCTTTTCAATTCCATGACAAAATTTGATAGTTTTAATAATAATATTTAAATGTATGGCGTTAGATTACAATGAAAGCTTTGAAATCAATATCTGTACCCTTAATATAGTAGAAGTTTGTTGTCTTAGGCGAGGCTGTGTACGAGTGTTGGTTGCTTCGTCCGCATTCGTGTTTATAATTTTTTTTTCTTGGTATTTTTTACTTTCTTTCGTTTTGGCACTTTTCAATTACTTTGCACTTTCAAGAGAATACACTACCACCCCTCTGTGTGAAAAGGAAAAGAAAGTAATCGAAAATATAAAAAAAAATGTGTATAACACCTTCTTCCTCCCATGTATAAGCCAGCGCTGCCATTGGTCGGAATCCAAATAGATTGCGGTCTAGCATGCGTATTGGAATACCGCCAGTAATGCTTGTGGCGCATGTCGAAGGGGTGTCTCGGGGCGGGCGCCGGGGGGAAGGGGAATGAGTCTACGTGGGGCGGGGTGAAGAGGGGGGGGGGGGGAAATAGGTTTCACTTGTGTGAAAACATTAGTGAGCGCTACATCAAAAGATTTTTATATATTTTTTTTTTGGTGAACCTCTTTCTTTAAAAAAGTAAACGAAATAATAAAAAGTGATGGTGACTGTTTTCAATAGTGGCAATCTTTGATAATTTACAGTATGTGTGGGTCTGTGAGGGGCGGGGGGGGTGTGTTGGGGGGGGGGGGGGGGATATAGAGATGTTGTTCTGATTGACGAGAATGAGGAGTGGAAAAAATACCGAGAGGGAGATAGAGAGAAAGAGTGTGTGTGTGAGGGGAGAGTATTGGATTTATTTTTTTAGAGATAACAGAAGGTTGAGAGAGCTGCACGTAGGATAATAATCATTATATCTCCAGATAAGTGTGATAATACGTGACATTTTAGTCACGAGTGATGTCGTGAAACGGGAGCGGAACACACACGGCTATGAAGCTGCGTTTGACTACTAAGTCGAAACCTGAAAGAATGAAAGCTTAATGCGAGATGTCAATGATTTAACTTCGAGCACCAAATGTAAGGTTAACATGTTTTCGCAGAGACGATGTGCGCATGTGTACACCTCAATGCACCATGACGCACTAGGACTATAAAAAAAACAACACATTTGCACCTGGCAATAGATATTAACCCTTACAGTCCCGGGCGCGTAGATAGCGGAACTGAAGGCAGCATATATAGAAGTAGGTTGGTACTGTAAGGGTTAACCACATATAACTTAGTTATAAACCAACCCATACGATAAAAAAAGGAAGTCACTTGCAATTTCTTTACAGATCAGTGTTCATAATAATAAATATATTGTATAGACTAGTAAAAAGTTGAACAATCTCGAGCGCTATTCGCACCAACAATATTGTTTGCGTGGCTATTGACAAGTCTTATTGAGGCCCGACCTTTGAGGCTCAATACAGACACGAACTTCCGGTTTATTTCCGGCAACAAACTGTAAATATAGTTATCGCCTTTTTTTCAAGTTTGCTTTTAGAAACATACAAAGGCTACAAGATTAGTTATGAGGAATCCGTTTTTAACATTTAAAGGGAGTAGGCGATGATTTGTAGGATGGTTTTAGGCTGGTTATTAAGCCGCAACACATGACCGACACAATGTCGCTTGCGACGTTTTATTGCCCTAAGGCCATAATGGTTTCTTGAGCTTCTCGTATCTTTATATATCTATGTCACTCATTATCATCTATCTTTCAGCTATATATATATATATATAGTATCTATGTATCTGATATCTAGCTTTCTATCATCTATCTATGTATCTACTAATCTAACCGTGTGTCTGAATGTTTATCAATCTGTCTGTATGTCTGCCTGTCTATCGGTCTGTCTATCTATCTGTCTTTCTGTATGTCTGCCTGCCTGTCTGTTGGTTTCTCTGCATGTCCATCTATCTGTCTGTCTGCCTGTCTATTGTTTTGTCTGTCTATCTGTCTATATGTCTGTCTGTATGCCTGCCTATCTATTAATCTGTCTATCTTTCTGTCTGTCTCTAAGCCTATTGGTCTCTCTGTATGTCTCTCTAGCTAGACATTTATCTATCCACCCATCGATCTATAACTATCCAACCATCTAGCTATCTATCTGTTTGTCTACCTGTTTATCTATCTAAATCTACATACTTGTATATGCGTTTACATTATGTGTGGGTGGGGGTGGGGGCATACACTCTACATTCTAAAGAAGCGTTCAGACTACACTTTATTTCAAAGTAATTTGTGAAACCAAAAGTCCACCGAAATTCTCGGGGATGTCCTTTTGGGAGTCGTTGTGGATTACCAACGTTTTACAACCCACAAAAAAGAGTGTTCTCCTCTTAGATTGCCGGAAGGACAGTTGTTATGTGCCCCTGTGTAGACATTGACAAATGGTGGCCTCCTCTTTAATCAGGAAATTGTGCAGCTCAGGGGAGTTAAGAGCAGGGATATTTTAAGCCCCCCCCCCCCCTCAAGAGTGCCTCATCACCTGATTGAGCCTCTGGGTTTGCGGTCACGTGGTGGCTTTTCGCTGGCGCGTGGGGATGTGCATGCGTGCGTGGGTGACTCTGTTCTTACAATCTAATAATCTACCGATGATCATCAATCGAAGCTTTTCTTTTAAAACAAAATACATGCAAGATGATTCTAGAACTTCACTTTAAATGAAACTGAAGAAATAATTTTTTTTTAAAAAAAGCTTTTTTAAAATATAATATATTATATATATAATGTTATCGATATTAGGTACTTTCACTTTTTTTAAAAATAATTTAGTCTTTTAAAAAAACATATTCTATTTTATTTGTTTTTGTATTTAATTTTATTTGAGACAATTAAGTTGCTGATTTAGCTGTTTTTATGTGTATTGTTTTACATTTCAATCTTGTAAGGTTGTGGTATGAGGCAATAAATACGTTTAATGACGTAATCAATGTATGCTAAGTCGCTGTGCGTAGGCCTACCACAAAGGGGGGGGGGCGTCGCATGCTTAGGGCGTGTTGATGGTATTGATCGATACGTTTTAGTCGTAATCAATATTTTATACTTTCCCTGGACGTTTTGTTTTAGTTTTTTCTTTTGTGTCCGACTGTAGAACTTAGGGAAAATGTATTGATGATAGATGTTTGGACGGGTGACTGAGTGGATGGACAGATGGATAGATGAATCGATTGATAAGAATATATATATATATATATATATATATATATATATATATATATATATATATATATATATATATATATATATATATATAGAGAGAGAGAGAGAGAGAGAGAGATGGATAGACAGATAGATAGATAGACAGATGGATAGACTGATAGATAGATAGACAGATAGACAGATAGTATATAGACAGATAGACAGATAGACAGATAGACAGATAGACAGATAGACAGATAGACAGATAGACAGATAGACAGATAGACAGATAGACTTATAGACTTATAGACAGATAGACAGATAGACAGATAGACAGATAGACAGATAGACAGATAGACAGATAGACAGATAGACAGATAGACAGATAGACAGATAGGCAGATAGACAGATAGGCAGATAGACAGATAGACAGATAGACAGATAGACAGATAGACTGATAGACAGATAGACAGATAGACAGATAGACAGATAGACAGATAGACAGAAAGACAGATAGTATATAGATAGATAGACAGATAGACAGATAGTATATAGATAGATAGACGGATAGACGGATAGACGGATAGACGGATAGATAGATAGACGGATAGACGGATAGACGGATAGACGGATAGACGGATAGACGGATAGACGGATAGACGGATAGACGGATAGACATAAAGACATAAAGTCAAATAGACAGATAGACAGATAGACAGATAGACAGATAGACAGATAGACAGATAGACAGATAGACAGATAGACAGATAGACAGATAGACAGATAGACAGATAGACAGATAGACAGATAGACAGATAGACAGATAGACAGATAGACAGATAGACAGATAGATAGACAGATAGACAGATAGACAGATAGACTGATAGACAGATAGACTAATAGACAGATAGACAGATGGACAGATAGACAGATAGACAGATAGACAGATAGTATATAGATAGATAGACAGATAGACAGATAGAGAGATAGACAGATAGACAGATAGACAGATAGACAGATAGACAGATAGACAGATAGACAGATAGACAGATAGACAGATAGACAGATAGACAGATAGACAGATAGACAGATAGACAGATAGACAGATAGACAGATAGACAGATAGACAGATAGACAGATAGACAGATAGACAGATAGTATATAGACAGATAGACAGATAGAGAGATAGACAGATAGACAGATAGACAGATAGACAGATAGACAGATAGACAGATAGACAGATAGACAGATAGACAGATAGACAGATAGACAGATAGACAGATAGACAGATAGACAGATAGACAGATAGACAGATAGACAGATAGACAGATAGACAGATAGACAGATAGACAGATAGACAGATAGACAGATATACAGATAGACAGATAGACAGATAGACAGATAGACAGATAGACAGATAGACAGATAGACAGATAGACAGATAGACAGATAGACTGATAGACTGATAGACAGATAGACAGATAGACAGATAGACAGATAGACAGATAGACAGATAGACAGATAGACAGATAGACAGATAGACAGATAGACAGATAGACAGATAGACAGATAGACAGATAGACAGATAGACAGATAGACAGATAGACAGATAGACAGATAGACAGATAGACAGATAGACAGATAGACAGATAGACAGATAGACAGATAGACAGATAGACAGATAGACAGATAGACAGATAGACAGATAGACAGATAGACAGATAGACAGATAGACAGATAGACAGATAGACAGATAGACAGATAGACAGATAGACAGATAGACAGATAGACAGATAGACAGATAGACTGATAGACTGATAGACTGATAGACAGATAGACAGATAGACAGATAGTATATAGATAGATAGACAGATAGACAGATAGTATATAGATAGATAGACAGATAGACAGATAGTATATAGATAGATAGACAGATAGACAGATAGACAGATAGACAGATAGACGGATAGACAGATAGACGGATAGACGGATAGACGGATAGACATAAAGACATAAAGTCAAATAGACAGATAGACAGATAGACAGATAGACAGATAGACAGATAGACAGATAGACAGATAGACAGATAGACAGATAGACAGATAGACAGATAGACTGATAGACAGATAGACAGATAGACAGATAGACAGATAGACAGATAGACAGATAGACAGATAGACAGATAGACAGATAGACAGATAGACAGATAGACAGATAGATAGATAGATAGATAGACTGATAGATGGATAGGTAGACAGATAGACAGATAGACAGATTGACAGATGGACAGATAGACAGATAGACATATAGACATATAGACAGATAGACAGATAGACAGATAGACAGATAGACAGTTAGACAGATAGACAGATAGAGAGAGACAGATAGACAGATAGTCAGATAGACAGATAGACAGATAGACAGATAGATAGATAGACTGATAGATGGATAGGTAGACAGATAGACATAAAGTCAAATAGACAGATAGACAGATAGACAGATAGACAGATAGACAGATAGACAGATAGACAGATAGACAGATAGACAGATAGACAGATAGACAGATAGACAGATAGACAGATAGACAGATAGACAGATAGACAGATAGACAGATAGACAGATAGACAGATAGACAGATAGACAGATAGACAGATAGATAGATAGACTGATAGATGGATAGGTAGACAGATTGACAGATAGACAGATAGACAGATAGACAGATAGACAGATAGACTGATAGACAGATAGACATATAGACAGATAGACAGATAGACAGATAGACAGATAGACAGATAGACAGATAGACAGATAGACAGATAGACAGATAGACAGATAGACAGATAGACAGATAGACAGATAGATAGATAGACTGATAGACTGATAGACAGATAGACGGATAGACGGATAGACATAAAGACATAAAGTCAAATAGACAGATAGACAGATAGACAGATAGACAGATAGACAGATAGACAGATAGACTGATAGACAGATAGACAGATAGACAGATAGACAGATAGACAGATAGTCAGCTAGACAGATAGACAGATAGACAGATAGACAGATAGACAGATAGATAGATAGACTGATAGATGGATAGGTAGACAGATAGACAGATAGACAGATTGACAGATAGACAGACAGATAGACAGATAGACAGATAGACAGATAGACTGATAGACAGATAGACAGATAGACGGATAGACAGATAGACAGATAGACAGATAGACAGATAGACACATAGACAGATAGACAGATAGTCAGATAGACAGATAGACAGATAGACAGATAGACAGATAGACAGATAGACAGATAGACAGATAGACAGATAGACAGATAGACAGATAGACAGATAGACAGATAGACAGATAGACAGATAGACAGATAGACAGACAGACAGACAGACAGACAGACAGACAGACAGATAGATAGATAGATAGATAGATAGATAGATAGATAGATAGATAGATAGATAGATAGATAGATAGATAGATAGATAGATAGATAGATAGATAGATAGATAGATAGATAGATAGATAGATAGATAGATAGATAGATAGATAGATAGACCTATAGATTGATAGAAGGCTGAAGAGAGAAGTTTGCTATCCAAATATTATTTTATGGCATTCTTCCGTCTCTGACTTTCGCCTTTTTTCTGGCTCGTTTCTCTTCACTTCTTTCTGTGAGTGTGGCTTCTGCGACTTGAGTGTCCTCGCACACCTTGGACCGCCAGGAGGTGCGTTCCTTAGCAAGGCCCTCCCACGCTTTGAGCTCATTGCGTGCCAGTAACTAGTCTTTTTTGCAAACGTCTTTGAAACGCAGGCAAGGGCGACCTCTCTTTCTTGCTCCGGCTGCCAGCTCTCCATACAGCAGGGCTCTTGGGATGCGTTCCGCACCCATCCTGTGGACAAGGCCTATCCATCGCAGGCGCCGCTCACTCAGGATTGAGTTTATACTCATCATATGGCTTCTCCTGAGCACCTCCACATTTGTGACTCTTTCCTGCCATTTGATGTGGAGCATCCTGCGCAGGCATCGCAGATTAAATCTATTGAGCTGCTTTATTTGCTTAGCGTATGCAGCCCAGGTCTCGCTTCCATAGAGGAGTGTGCTTAGCACACAGGCCTGGTAGACAGAGAATTTTAGCATATCTGTTAGTTGGGTATTATCCCATACTCTTTAGTTGAGCCTTGCCATTAAAGATACTGCCTTGCCGATTCTGGTTTGTATTTGCTTTTCCAATGACAGTGACCATGAGATGTTGCTGCCAAGGTAAGTGTAAGTTCAAAGTGTTTCCCTCAATGGAGATTGCTGGGAGGCATTCTGTACCTTGCCTCATAATATTGGTCTTTTTTAGGCTTTTGTTCGGCCAAATTCTTTGCACGCGTCTGAGAATCTACTGACCAGATGCTGTAGCCTTTCCTCTGTATGTGAAGCAAGAGCTGCATCATCAGCAAATAGCCAAATATGTATATATATATATATTATATATATGTGTGTGTGTGTAATCGATATTAGGTTTAGATATTAATATGTGTGTGTGCCTACTTCTGAAACGTCACGGGGCACAGAGGCCGAACGGCAGCGCGTTCTGGGTTCGAAGATTGGTGCAGGCTAGGATCTTTTCCCCGGTGCATGTAGGTGTCCCTTGGTCTACCCAGCTTCGATGGGTACCTGACATTATTTGGGCTAAAGTAGTAAAGGCGGCTGGGCATGGTGCTGGCCACACATCCCCTAAGTATGCAGTGTCCACAGAAACTGGTGAACGCAGCTTCACCAGCCTTATTAAGTTTGCTTAACTTTTTTTTAAACTCCTGAAACGTCAACAATCTTGACATTTAAACAGTTCAACCTGATATTGGTAAACATATCCTACTACCGCCTTTGGGCACTGAAAACAAAAAAGTACACCTTGTGTGGTTATGTCGAAATAAGGAATAAAAATAACAACATACAACAAACAACCAATCAGAGTAAAATGGAACAAAGGTTAAGGTCTAATTATTATAGCCTTCATAGCATTTAGATATAAAATCTAGACTACGCCCGGAGGCAGTAAAATGATGATACAGTAGTGACGACATCAAAAACATTGAAAAAACGAACCATGTCTAGACGGATCTATATTTAGTACCTTTCTTTCTTGTGGTTTTAGTTTTATGTATTGTTTCGTTGGTTTTTCTATTTTGACTCCACTGTTTACTTTGCATTGTTTGTTTCGTTTTTTGTAACAGCTTGATTATTTTTTTTTCCTTTTGCCTAATAGTGTAAATAAATTGTGTTGCCAACTTAGCAGCTTTTTGGCATCAGACAAATATATATTTAAAAAAAAAGATATACAAAAACTGATTTTATTGTTGATAAATATTTGTATATAGATTTGTTGGTTTATTGTTGGTTTTTAGAACGCTGTTGGATTATGCATAGATGTTGCATCCATGATTATTATGTAATGTTATCATACATACTCGGCATACTAGGGAATGTGTGGTCAGCACAATGCCCAGACGCCTTTACTTTACCCCCAAATAAAGTCGGGTACCCATCAGAACGGATTAGACTCAGGGACATCCTCCAGTTCCGGGAATAAATCCTAGCCATCACCAGGATTCGAACCCAGGAACTTTTGTACTCCAGCCGAACGCGCTGCTGCTCAGCCACTCTACAAAAGCCAAAATTGTACAATGTCACTTTTGAAAAACGTAGAATTTATTTTGTTGTCACTGATAAATTTAGTATGTTTACTCTGCAGACCATGTGATAATCCTACCAAATGTCACTGTCAGTCGCTTCAGTTAAAGCTAACAAGCAAATAATACCAGTTGATTTGCTATCATGACCTATGACCTATGATGTCAGTGTTTAAAACTAAATGCCTATCCTTCACAAATACATCAAAGGTCAACCTAATGCCATTTCTCCCCCCCCTCCCTTGTTAATTCTCCGGACTCTCCCCGGTTCCACCAATCAGCTTTCCCCCTCTAATCCCAATTAATCACATGACCGACTCGCTAATTACTATTGGCCCACTGCTCAAACAGCAGAGCTAAGCCCGTGCGTCATGTGATCTTGGATCACGTGCGCCAACGGGTAAACAAATAGCGAATAAAGTTTTTTCCGAGGACGGAAAAAAAATGGCTTCCAACTAGTTTTATCAAAGCCCATACTGCTTCTTTTTTTTCTTTTCTTTTCTTTTCTATTTTTTATAAAGGTTGTTTGGTTACATCAATACATTGGAGGGAAGCATCTGGGTCGATGGATAGGGTACTGAACTACCTAACTAAACTTGTTGGTAAGTTGTGAGTAAATCTAGCAACTAAATGAAGGGCTCTGTGTATGGTTATACACAACTCACTAGCAAATTGCAATATATATGAATGGTATTCTGAGATTACCCATTCATGTAAACTTTTTAAAATGCCTTTTATTTTGACCGTGTTGGACTCGTTAACCTGCACTGTCACCCGGTAGCACACAATTACAGACTATAGGCCTGGGCATCAAAACAACAGGGTGGGCTTGAGACGGAACTGTTGCACTGATTGCTTCCTACCCACGGAGTCTCGGAGCCTCTCGGCAGTGCAATGATCATCAGACGCGCAACAGGGGCTTGCCTCATATGTGTTAGCCCACTGGTGTGCTTTTAATGTCTTCACCATATAGTAATAAGGTATATGTAATAAAAAAAAAAATTTTTGCACGGCAGATGTCTAAATATAGATCAGTAACTGAGCAATATGCCCTAAATCCATATATCCATGAGAGACAAACCTTAATAATTTCACTTTCTATGTGTTCTTAACCTATGAATTAGTCGCTTAAGAAAGAAAAAAACATGACGTCACACAGCACAAATTTAATAGTCTTCTCAAACAAAACTAATCTCTAAAACTATGTTAAAGATAAACACACAATGATCTATATAAACACGGAGTGCTCAATGACTTGAAATAAATCTTTAAAATGTGGAGAAAAAAGCGGACTTTTATATATAGATAAGTGGACCCCAGTAAGATGGCCGATTTGACCCGGAAAAAAAAATTAAACACTTTCCGGAACTGAATCAATTAAATTTGATGAAAATGAACTCGTTTACACTGAACATACATTTTATGAATATACTCTCCTATAGCTTGTACTGAAATTATTAATTAGTACTCAATGGGCCGCATTGCTGCTGAGATTTAACACCCTTGCCCCTTATACAAGTCAATCTTTTATGACTGACTTGTAATTTACAAGTCAGTCATAAAAGATTGACTTGTATAAGGGGCAAGGGTGTTAACTCTCAGCAGCAATACGGCCCATTTGGATAGCTCAGTAATATTTACTTAAAAAATAATTTCTATGTTATGGTATGTATAAAGAATTCAAAACAAGAAAATAACGTAGATAGACTATTTAATTGTATGTATTTCCGGGTCAAATTGGCCATCTTACTGGGATTCACCTAACTATATATAAAAGTCCGCATTTTCTTTATCAATTTAAATGATTGAGCACTCTATTTATATATATAGCTCAGTGGAAATACATCTTCATAACATATAGATTATATATCACTATAATGCTACTCTTATGCTTTCTTCGGTTTTAACCGGGTGGGTATGCCTCTTTAAATAAGAATGGGAAATACAACATATATAAATGTTTTTGTGTTTTTATTAATCTGAACAAAAATGTGGATAACGTCTACAATATATCCGAAATTTGACAGGGAAAAATAACACAAAATGTCATAGATGTTACGAGTTCATAATCTATATCGTTTTTGTGTTATATAATTGGAGGGGGGGGGGGCACAATTTGTCTTGCAGGGGAATAGAACATTTTCATCTCACATTTCTTGAGCCCCAAATCCTAGCTTTTGATGGATTGTTATTTTCTATTTCGCCGAAATGGGATGGGGGGGGGGGGGGTATGCTCAGGAATATATCCAGTACCGAACCATCTGCGAAATGTTTGTAATTACCTCTGACCATCGTGCTGGCCACAGATCCCATCGTAGACATAGAGCATGGTGTTCTACATTATAAATAAAACACAAAAATCAATTAAAATAATGAACAAGAGTGTGTTGTTGTTTTTTTCAAAAATTATGAAAATCTATTTTTTTATTATTATTTAATTACATTCAGGCATGTAATGGGTTACCTGTACTAGCCTGTACTGTACTAGGAATATCCTAGATTAAGAGTCGCCTATGACAAATTAGTGGAAATCCGGTTTACGTTGAAAATCCCTACTTGTGATTTCGACTTGTAGTCCAAAAGCTCTTTCGCGGGTAGCTGCTTTTGACCTTAGCAGATTAAACATTTAATAGTTGGAAACAAACGAAATGATGAAAACAGTACAATCCCAATTACCGCTACACGATACTTGCATAACGATACCTTCACATAGACACTAACAGACTCGGCGGCAAGAGAGCCATTCAAGAAGAATTTCAAGACATGTCTCTTCCACTAAGTAGATCATGTAGGCCTACACCTCCATCGGCAAAAAAACCTTGTTTAATACTTTGTGGCCGGAACGACACGAGCCGTATCGATCGGTCCATTCAATTTTGACGGAACGACACGAGTGGTGTCGTTTTGGGTTATAATTGTTTGTATTGTTTTACGCCTAATCCATGTTTTTTAAAATAAAAATAACTTCCGTTTCCTTTTAAACAGAAACCCAAATAACATTTCGCGTTTGATTTTCATTGTGAAAAGTGCTGTTTTATATACTTTTATTTATTTTTTTATGTCGTCAATTTTTTTTCTCCTTTTTTTCTTGTTGTTGAATTTGAAATGGTGACAGATAAAGAAATGACAAGTACTAGTAGACAAAGTTCTTAGATTATTATGTCTTATAGTGATATTGTTAGAAAAAAGGACAGTGTTTGATAATTTAAATTTTTTGTTTCATTTTGTTCTTTTTTTTTTAAATAAAAAAAAAATTAATAAAAAATAATAATTTTAGCTAATTTTTTTATGAAAAATTATGTGTTTTTTTTATATAAATAATTGTGGATTATTTTTTTAAAGATTGTTATTTAAAGTATTTCTAAATAAAAGTTATACACTTTCATTAAGCATCCAATCACCTTTAATTCGATATATGACACTTAAATATATTTACAAGATTTGATACAGAAAAAAATAAAATTCTGGGATATACAAAATAAGTTGAAAAAAAACTCCATCAAAACAGCTAAAAAAACTCCGGCCACAAAGCGTTTAAAACTTTTTTAGAATGTTATTGTCGTTTCATTTTTATAAGCGCGCTGGGCATGATTTGCATTAGCATGGAGTGGGGCGCTATATACGTCACCCATTATTATTATTATTATTCACATTTATACCTATTTACATATTGAATCGTATTCGTCTTCATTTATATACATTCAAATAATATTTATTGATTGCAAATTTACAAAAGAAACGAAATTTGCCATTGAATGTGCAACCTTTTTTTTTTTCTTAACGTCAATCTTTGCACTTAAAATAAATCACTTCCCTTTGTAAAGTTCCCCTAACTCAGTTCCCCCGCATTCAAGGAAAAAAAAGGGGCAATAAGCCAGCATAAAAGGTACAGTTTAATCCTTTATTTATTGACGTTTCTGCAGCCTTGCTTATCTTTTCTTCTCTTATTTTTTACCTCCCCCTTTCTTCGAAGCTCAATTTAAAAGATAACTCTCTCATTGTGTGTGTACAGCAATAAATTACCTCCCTTCCAGTGAGCTGCTTATCGGAGCCTTAGATTGATTGTAAAGAAAAAGGAAGATCTATTCTTTTGATTTAAAACCTGCCCATGGAATTTTCGAAGGATGGTTTTATGCTTTGATATATTTCCTCTGCTCGAGAAAGAAGAAAGATTGAATGCAGTCGATTAATAAAATGCATAAATCGCTTTGCCCAGTGATCATCATTATCATTGCCCGTCACCCCGGCTGGAGTATGGGCCGCCGACCACAGATCCTTTGTCCTGAGCCATTCTCTCTAATTGAGTCTAGATGTACCCCATTGTTTTTTGTGTCTACCTCTAGGTTGCATCGCCAGGTATTTCTTGGGCGGCCTCTTTTCCGATTACCTTGGGGGTGGCTCCACTTTAGTGTTTGTCTGGTGACCTTGGTTGGAGATTTACACAGAGTGTGTGCGCCCTATCCAACGCCATCTTCTCCTTCTGATGTCTTCTGCTATAGGACGTTCACAGGTTCTTTGTCAAAGGTCGATGTTGGTTATGGCAGGCCAGCCCAATGGTCTCTTACATTTGAAATTAAGGGATTGTGTCGCCAAACAAAGTAACATAATACGCAATAAAAATACAATTTTCAGATAGGACTTCAGCTTCCAACATCATGTCAACGTAAACTAGACCAAAGATAATTTAACAGGAACTGGATTGAACAGATTTTAAACAACTAGACCGAACATAATTCAATAAAAAAAACGACCAACACAATTTCGAAAACTAGATTTTTTAAAATGTAGCAAGAACAACTAGACAAAAATAATGAAACAAGAACGAGACTAAGATAAGACCAGTTTTCACCATTTTCAGTAACCGGCATACTAGGGTATGTGTGGCCAGCACAATGCCCAGCCGCATTTACTTTACCCCATCACAGCTGGGTAGACTCAGAGACACCCTCGAGTCCAGGAGAAAAAAGCAATCGTTGCCTTCATCTGGATTCGAACCCAGGAACTTGCTATGCCAGTCAAACGCCCTGCCGCTGAGCCAACGTTTCCCCATGCGAGACTAACTTAACTATGGTTAATTATTTGTTATAACTAATCATTTAGGATTCTAATGACAGAGGTAAACTTTCATTACGAATAAGGAATGACAACTCGTGCAAAAGAGGACTGCTGAAAGCTCAACAATAGTAATTCATAAAAGAAACGGACATAAAGATATCTCTTCTATAATGCATTAGATAGAACCACTGAGCTATACATGCAGCGCTCAATCCCTTAAACTGAATCATAAAAATTTGTAGAAAATGTGGACTTTAATATACCGATAAGTGATGGCTGATTTGACCCGGAAATACATAAAATGCAAACTTTTTTCAGAAATGTGCCAATGAAATTTGATGAACTTTTAAACACTGAACATTTTATAAATATTCTTTAGTATAGCTTCAAATGAAATTATTAAATTTGAATTTAATTTGGAAAGCTCAGTGAATATTACTTAACACAATTATTTCTATATTCATCATCATCATCATCATCATTGCCCGTCACTCCAGCTGGGGTATGGGCCACCAACCACAGATCTCCAGAGTCCCCTGTCCTGGGCCATTCTCTCCAATTGAGTCCAGCTGTACCCAATCTTTTCTGTGTCTGCCTCAAGGTCGCGTCGCCAGGTATTCCTTGGGCGGCCCCTTTTCCGCTTGCCTTGCGGGTTCCACTTGAGTGCCTGTCTGGTGATGTTGGTTGGCGGCTTGCGCAGGGTGTGCCCTATCCAACCCCATCTTCTTCTTCTGATATCCTCTTCTATAGGGCGTTGGCAGGTTCTTTGCCAGAGGTCGGTATTGTTTATGGTGTCAGGCCAGCGGATCTGGAGTATCCTTCTGAGGCAGCTGTTGATGAAGGTTTGGACTTTGCCAGTGGTAGCTTTTGTCATTCTCCAAGTTTCCGCGCCATACAACAGGACTGACTTAACATTAGAGTTGAACAGTCTAATTTTTGTATCTAGGGACAGCTCTTTGGAGTTCCATATATTCTTGAGTTAAATGAAGGCGGCTCTTGCTTTGCCTATCCTTGCCTTGACGTCTGCAACTGTTCCTCCTTGCTGGTCAATGATACTCCCCAGGTAGTTAAAGGACTGCACCTCCTCGAGTGGGATTCCATGCAGTGTGATTGATTCGGCACAAGAGGGGTTGATCTTCAAGGTTTTGCCCTTTTCTTTGTTGATGTTCAGTCCAACCTGTGCTGATGTGGCTGCCACCATGTTGGTTTTTTCTTGCATTTGTTGTTGACTGTGAGAGACGAGTGCAATGTCATCTGCAAAGTCCAAGTCTTCGAGCTGGTCCCACAAGGTCCACTGTATACCGTTTCTGCGCTCCTGAGTGGATGTTTTCATAATCCAGTCTATGACCAGGAGGAAGAGAAATGGCGACAACAGGCATCCTTGACGAACTCCGGTTCGCACTTGGAAAGAGTCTGTAAGCTGTCCTCCATGTACGACTCTGCAGGACATCTCATTGTAGGAATTCTTGATAAGGTTGGTAATCTTATTTGGGATGCCGTAGTGTCGTAGAAGCTTCCAAAGGGTCTCTCTGTCCACGCTGTCGAAGGCTTTTTCATAATCAATTAAATGTATATACAGCGGGGAATTCCACTCTAATGACTGCTCGACTATGATGCGAAGCGTCGCAATCTGATCCGTGCAGGATCTGTTTTGCCGGAAGCCTGCCTGCTGGTCTCTCAATTTGGGATCAACAATGTCTCTCATCCTATTAAGGAGGACTCTGTTAAAGACCTTTCCCGGCACTGAAAGAAGTGTGATGCCTCTGTAATTGTTGCAATTACTGAGGTCACCTTTCTTATGGAGTTTGATCAGGTAACCTTCTTTCCAATCTGCTGGTATGTTTTCATCTTCCCAAATCCGTTCAAAGAGTGGGTATAGCATCTCTACTGACAAATCCACATCTGCTTTAAGGGCCTCTGCTGGTATGTCATCTGGTCCAGCTGCTTTCCCATCTTTTATACCAGCAATGGCTCTCCTAATCTCGTTTCTGGTCGGCTTTTCGCAATTAATCGGGAGATCCTCATTTGCTGGCACAATGATAGGGATATCAGTAAGGGGTTTGGGCATATTAAGAAGCTGTTCAAAATGCTGAACCCATCTATTCATTTGTTGATCTAATCTATTGATGGCCTTCCCGTGTTCGTCCTTGACAGGTCTTTCTGGTTTGTATTTATATATTAGGGTAACCTATATAAGGGTAGCCTATATTAGGGTAGCCTATTTATTAAAATTTCAAGTAGTTAAAACAAGATATTTAATTTTATGTATTTCCAGGTCAAATCGGCCATCTTGCTGAGATTCACTTATCTATATTATACAAGTGGTTGAGTACTTCATGTATCTATAGTACAGTGCATAGCCAATTATTGGCCGAGATAACTTGACTAAAAAGTAACACGTTTTGTTTTTCTTGGCTGTAAGATCAACACACTAATAATAATGATACAAATCTTGTTGAATATATAATATGTAAGCCTTTTGAACACATTAGATTCTGAACAAAAAATTACTTAAAAAAAATAGAATCATTTTCAACAAACGTTACACATATTGGAGACTTCTAAAACATAACTTCACATTTTAACAGATACAAAAGGAGAAAAAAAAGTCCCCAATATCTAATTAGGCGATTTTTTCTTTGCCCTGGGGATAAACTTTAAGGAATTATTACCTCCCTTCCTTCATTACTTCCCCTGTTTCCACAAGAACACACACCCGATTCCTTTCCTTTTTAACCTCTAGATAATTCCGCTTTCCCAAAATTAAAAGAACATTAATTTTTTTATTCTTACATTCTTTTTTTTATATTTTAAATTAATTTTTTTTAAAATTAGTTTTTAATTTTTTAAGCATTGATTTTGTGGGTGTAAGCCTAAAGTAAATTGTGTTCTAAGTGAGAACTGCAACACTAATTATCACAGTTGTACATTGTGGTAGGCTACGCGGTAGCAGGGTACCAAAGGTCCTTGGTTCGAATCCTGGTGAAGGCTGAGGGTCTGTTTTCCGGGAATGGAGGGTGTCCCTGAATCTACCCAGTTCTGATTGTTACCTGTCAAATTATAGGTGGGGTAAAGTGAAGTCGGCTAAGCATTGTAGTGGCGAAACTATCCCCTAGTATGCCCTGGACACAGAAAGTGGTGAACGCTGCTTCACCGACCCTATGGATGAATTTGGTCCGACTTTACTTACTTACTTATCTTATATATTACAGACGCTCCTTCTATGAAGTAGATTATTGCGTCCGATGCGCATCCATGGTCCCTTCTAGTCTTGCATATGTTTCAATGTTTTAAATGATGTTAAGTTACCGGTTTTCCTGTTGTTGATTTTTCAGGCAACCCATTCCATGTCCGAATGCCACTTGGGAAGAAAGAGCACTTATATGCATTTGTTCTTGCAAAAGGGACACTTACATTGTTAATTGTAAATAATTTACAGTACAAGAAGTATATAAAAAACAACAACAGCAATTTTAAATGTCTACACCACGGAAGTAAAGAATGGGAAGGGGGGGGGGGGGGGAGGGAGAAGACGTCTTGTGGAAATTAGTCACGTTCACAAAGCGACTCGTGTCACGCATGTGTGTGTGTGGTAGTGACGTGGGTTGTGGCTGGGTGATGGGTGAGTGGGGATGTGGTGGGGTGTAAAAAAAAAGGGGGGAAGGGGAGATAATGTAAAGTCTCTACGTGAGTTAAATACACGGGCACGCGGATAACAGAATGATGGTTTTGTCAGTTGTCTTCTCTTGCTTGTATTATATATATATTATATGCATATATATTTTTGGAGGCGTTGGGCATGTTAGAATAAAGTTAAAGAACAAGGGATTAAGAAGATTAGAATTACATACTTATCTTATCCGTTGGGATTAATAAAAAGTGTATTAAATATTTGTCTAAATAATATTTTTATTTAACATTCATTTATTGTAGAAATACATCATATATAAATATATACAAGAATGTAAATAATATGTAACTTATGACGTATATTTATGTTTCTATTTATCCACCTGTGTTTTGTCACGATGTAAGTGTATAAATATATATATATATATATATATATATATATATATATATATAAGATAAACTCTATACATATTAAGACAGCCTGGCATGAAGTCTGTTGGCTCTTCCACCAGGGCAGTATTAGTAAAATAAGATAAGAGTACTTTATTGATCCAAACAATTGGAAATTTGACTTGATTACATAAATTCCGTCATTTTCAGCAAATTTTAAACAATATTAAAGAGTTATTTATACGTAAGCACAGAAGTATACGTCTATATAAAAAAATATATTTATGCACACTACCATACTATTTAACATACAAGTAAAAGTATCATCAAGAGTCAGCTATTGTATTATCTGTCTGACTGATGATTCTATTGTTGCTGCCCTATGTTCCACTGGTAACGTCAAAGAATAAAAGAGAGAGACAGACATACAGACAGACACACAGAAGAATATAAATTGCTTTTAACTATTTAATTATATATTATTGCACACAAAAGCGTTATAATTATGTGCAAATCTCAAGACAAAAATAAATTTGCAGAACCCAAAAAAAAAATATAAATCTACTAATTATTTTTGCTTTTTTTTTTTTTTAGAGAGAGAGAGAGAGAGAGATAGATCGAGAGAAAGAGAGAGAAAGAGAGAGAGTGAATGAGAAATAAAGTAGCTAAAATAAAATAAAAAGATAGCTCCGTTAGTAGGGTTATGACGATTTAAATAGATATGTCTATAAGGGATAAAGTATTAGCCCAGATCGGAGTAAATTGATCCATATTCCCAGTGATGCATCCTTCGCCGGATTTTGTGGCCATTGCATACTAGAAGATTGGTAGACAGGGCATTAAATTTTGGGTTGAACTAAGGGTTTTAGAAAAACCTTTTTTTTTTGGGCGCTGGAATTGGCATGAGATAGTCGACACACAAAAACAACAACAACCACATTAATAGAAGCTCCGCATTAAAAAATAGTTCTTGTCAAATCATCACGAAGATGGAAATGAGGTCACTTAAAGAAAGTTGCCCTCTGGGAATGTGACCTAGTTATAATGAACGGATCTGTTGCTGTGTGTTTCAGGCTTGTGCTAATGAACACTTTAAGTGTCAATTTGAGTGTTTAGTGTATTGAGTGTTGCTTGTTATAGTGTTGTTGTTTTATTATAGAGTTTAATTAAATGTTTAGAAGTGATTTAAAAAAAAAATAACTATACATGACTCTCTCTCACTTTTTCTCTCTCTCTGTCACTCTCTTTCTCTTTCTCTCTTTCTCTCTATCTTTTTCCCCATCTCTCTCTTTCTGTATCTCTGTCTCTCTATTATTCTCTCTCTCTCTTATTTTCTCTCGTTCTCTCTGTCTCTCGCTTTCTCTCTCTTCCCCCTCTCTCTCTTTCTCTCTCTCTTTCTCTCTCTCTTTCTGTCACTCTTTCTCTCACTCTTTCTCTCACTCTTTCTCTCTCTTTTTCTCTCTCTCTTTCCCTCAACAAGTAGTACAAACACAAATCTTTCATTGCATTAATGAAGAACCTTTTATTGTCTGCCCCATATTCATAACACGTATCTCATTATTTTTTTCTATTTCTAGAATATTCTTTAAACGAACAATCATGTTCTTTGATTAGTAGCAAATTGAAATATATTAAACTCGAATTTTCACTTATGCTTGCAACTGACAGTAAACTCCCCTTGGTCTTTATTAATTTGAAACGAAAATAAAGGCGGTCTAGTTGTCACTTCCGGAACTATCGCATGACAGTTTGGCAAGCCAAAATGGCGCAAAGTGATTATATTTTGTTTAATTAGTATTCCTTAAGAGTTACCAAAAGCTGGATGGTGAAATCTGGCTTTAAACTGTTCTTTGTAGAAGTGTATATTTAGACCAGATAAAAAAAAGGAGCGGAGAGAATAGCCTATAGCAGATGCCGGCAAACTTTTGATAACAGTAAGCCGAAGTATAAATTATAATACATTTAGCGTTCCAACATCCCAAAAGTCATCCTGCTTTAGCACTCAATTTCCTTTCGAAGAATCTTGAATTACCTTTTAGAGAGTTTTCCGCGTACCATTATAAATCGTTTTGCGTGCCAGGTATGGCACGCGTGCCGTAGGTTGCCGCCCCCCTGGCTTATAGGCTTAATCTCTGTTAAAAACCTGTAAGAGAATGTGTGCGAATGCTCGCACTTAAAATTTCTGAACGGCAAACTCCATTCTACGAATTGTTCAAGATAGTTTTAACTTTTGTGCTATAAAATAGTCTGTATTCTATTAAAATTAAGATATGAGTACATGAGTATATATGAGAACAGTCGATATGAAACTCCGTCATCTGTTTGTAATTCTTGTTTGTTTGTTTGTTGTAAAATTGTGTATATCGTTGAAGTGTGGACCTCGGTCCTAACGGGGTCATCACAGTAATATGAAGAAGAAGAAAGCTCTGTGAAAGCCGTAGCCGAAAATAAAAACCGAGACAGCTTTATGCACCTTTTAAAATAATTTAAATCAATAATAATTAATTAATTTGTGTTAGTAACTCCAAAATATATACTAAAACAAATTAGAAACTGCAAAACTGAGGAAAAGAATTATTATTTGAAATGACATTTTTTTTGTCAGGTTTTAAATGATCATAGAAATGTAAAAATATTTTAGTGTTTTGAGCATTATTTCTCTAATTGACGAATAATAGGCTATTTGGAAAGTTATTGATAACATCTAAATTAATATATTTTTTTAATCGAATTCCAGTCTATCAGATCAAAGAAATGTTTTTCAAGCAAAAGAACTATAAATTATGAAGTTTATTACAAAAATTAAAATAAAAGAAGTTAAAAGAAAACAAATCGTTACTAAATTATATATATATATAGTTGATTATGTTTTCTCTGTCATGTAAAGTAATTATATGTGTACATTTTTTATTATGTGTTCACATGTAGCGAGCCTACTCTTTGCTAGCCTGTAATTAGCCGGCTGTTCTAGCTAGTTTATAATTAGCGCCCGTGTGTGTGTGTGTGTGTTTTGGCCTTGGCCTGTAACGGATTATACATCTCAGCCTGTTTATAATATTGTTGCCCCCCCCCCACCCCCGTCGCTTTTTTTGTCCTTCCCTCCCCCTTCCCCAAACCATGTTTTCACTAATCACCATGTTTGAATTTATGAATACTGAAACGGTCCATTAGTTTTATAGATATTTACAGCTGGCGTTCTGGGTGTTACGTGCGTTTATATGTTTAAACTAGTGGTTATGCCCGTCAAAATGACGGAGAAACGAATGATTGCAATGTGTTTTGTTAAAAGAGAAAAAAAAAACTGACACTATTACAATAAAAAATGTAGTGAGTACATATC
This sequence comes from Anisus vortex, assembly GCA_949126835.1. Taxonomy (NCBI): domain Eukaryota; kingdom Metazoa; phylum Mollusca; class Gastropoda; family Planorbidae; genus Anisus; species Anisus vortex. Next base: position 11,023,235 of record OX421509.1, read on the forward strand.
TTTCGGTATTTAGTTTTTGTTATTGAAAGGATTTCAAAGGGAGATCATTTCTCGAGTTCAACATAGCAAATGAACTGTGCAGTGGCGTAGCTAGGGAAGGGCAGGGGGGAGTCCCCGGGCGCCACTTTAGGGGGCGCCAAAATGAGTATTAAAACTAATTATTTAATTGTATTTTTATGTAAACTAATGTATCCCAAATACGTTTGCAAGATTGAATTTAGGAGCTCCACAAATCTCTTTATTACAAACCAGTTGGCAAGCATGATTTTAGCGCCCCCATTGAGCATTAAGAGGCGCCATTCTTCTCATAAACACATAACACATCTACAATGTAGAATTGCTGATGGCGTTTTTTTTTTAACAAAGATCAGTTCAGGTTCAAATATTATTCTTCATACACTGAAAGTGGCATCTGGTTTTAACAGTTATACAGGTTGAAAAATTTCGAGTCGAATATAGGATTGTACGTGAGTGCAAGAATTGATAGCTCTCGGATCTATAGTAATCTATACCCTTTCAGCATAGAGACAGTCTATCGTCAGTAGCAGGTGAACTCTCGACTACTGTGTCATGGTTTAAACGCCGACTAGTGGCTATTATATTCACCAATTAATAAAGCTGCTTACTGTTTCTGCTGTCTATTGTTTACATCAGGGGTCGGTAACCTTTTGCTAACAGTGTGCCAAACTAGGATTGCTAAATCATTCAGCGTGCCAAAAGCTTAAAAGTCAACCTGCTCTTTTATAAATTATTTAGTTGCTTTTATATGACAATTAATTTAACTCCTTAGCAAGACCTAGGCCAAAAGCAAAGGAGATTTATAGAGAAAATTATTAAAGCGTCTTATATTTAATACAAAATTAATAAATACAATAATTTATTACTAAACTTTCACATTCAATGGTAATTAATGGCTTAACATTATCCTTTGTTAATGAAGATGAAGATCTAATACATGCAAAAATGTATTATATTTTGATCTCAGTTTAACTGGGAAGTAGTTTAACGTGATTATATTCGTAAGTAAGGAACAAATGTTATCTTTAAGCGGAATAGATCAGTTGTAATCATACAAATTGGGTAGTTAATGAAATGTTTGAAAATATAGGCCTACATATACATTCTTCAGTTATATAATACTTATATAATTTTCAGATTTTTTTTACAGTTCTATCATTTCAAAGTTAAAAAAACTATTTTTAATGTAATTAGTCTGTATCAATTAATGAGTGTATGTGACCTTTTTGTATGCTTATAACAGCTTTCATGTGCGATACAATCTGTTCACAAGTGTAATTTGAACCAAAAGCTGAAAGTAAAAGAGCGAATGCATTTAAGTTAAGGATGCAGTTAAGAATAGCAGGTGACTTTCCTAAGCAGCTTCCTTCCAGATTGTTTCCGCAAATGGGCATGTTTGGATGCCCATTTTTTAAATGTTTAAAATTCAGCTTTCTGCATTTTAAAATCGCCAATATCCCTCGCCGTTGAAAAAAAAAAGATCTACATCTAAGAAGGTTGTAGTAATATCAAACCAGTTAGGATTGATGTGGTATGATAAAATGAGTCCTTCAATTTGAAAGTCTTGCCTTTGATTTAAAAAAACTCCGCTTTGAGTGCTTCGATGTAGGCCTACTTCTTAAAAAGCCCGACTATCTATCTAAATATATGCCTTAATATAGGGATGAACATGAAGTTAAATGTTTTGAAATTGATTTCACGGCAAGATATGTCCAGTTTCAATGCAAATCCATTCCAGTAGACCTTGTAAAAGCAAGTTCAACTCACGTAAATGTGTCGCTGTGTCATTCAGAAACATCGGCTTCAAGGGTCAGTTTTCCTCATTCAGAACCTGAAAATGTTAATATTTTTAATCAATACAAAAACACCTCTTGGAGGTGTCTCGCGTGTCATTGCAAACTACTCTGCGTGCCAAGTTTAGCACGCGTGCCTTATGTTGCCGACCCCTGGTTTACATCATCAAGTTCAAACTCACGATCTTCATTTGAGTTAAACTATGGTTTCAACAAATGGGGAAAGCCAGAAAAACTACTGTCTCATGAAAACAGTCTCGGCCACCGTGTGAAACTGGTGTCCGCTGGCGAACGAGCATTCCAATACGTGGTCCATCCTAATGGAATGCCCTCCCACTACAGCTTCGACAGAGCCCTAGCTATGACACCTTCGGGAGCCGGCTGAAGACTCACCTATTCAAGTAGCAGTTCATTATTTTTGATGTATACATTTTTGTCTTTTATTCGTTGTCTGTCCGAGAAGGGGCGCAGACTTTGTGTCATGTCCCCGGGCGCAGATGGCCCTAGCTACGCCACTGGAACTGTGTGAAAGCATTTCAAAGGGACAACATTCTGAATTGGCGTCAGTTTAGAACTCTAACAAACGGTGATTAGTAACAGGTCTAAGTTTATTAAAAAAAAAAAATTTACGAATTAAGCAATATTGTTGATAAAATATAATTCTCATTTGGAGGACGTTTCCGATTTATACATTTAATTTTTGACCCGATTGTTCAAACGGCTTAGGAGCCAATAGCAAACAAACAAACAAACATCTAAATAAATAAACAAACTCACGGTAATCATGTATATTGATGATGATTGTTACAAGCACTTTTGTTTAATTTTCACATTCCAGTTCTTTTAGGACTAAACACACAAGAGGTTTGAAAATACAAGTTTAATCTAGATACAAAATAGTAGTTTACAGCTTTAGTCCTTACATCACATTTCAAATCAATTCACATTATCAACTCTCTCGCCTTCCTGGTGAAGGCGAGGATTTGTTCCCCGAGGGCAGTACGATGCCCATTAAGTCTACCCAGCTCTGGTATCTGATATTAGTTGGGGGTAAAAAAAAAGGCGGCTGGGTAAAGTGCTGGCCACACAAGCCTCTAGCAGACACTGGTGAACGCTTCTTCACCGGCCCTACGGATCAATTATGTCTGATGTGGGGTGCTTTACTTACTTCATTATGTTCTGTCAATTTACCATGCCTACTCCTCCGGTGTCGCAAACTCTCTCCCAGGCTTGCATAACACGACACAATAGGTCGACTCGGAATTTACTTTAATCCACTTAATAACCAACTTATGCACTTCATAGTTGTTGTAAAGTGGATATAGATTATATCATATCACTAATTCCACCCAGTGACGTATTTAGGCATGTTCCACATGTTCCGTTTTAACAGGGGCCCCCACAGAAAAGGGGCCCCCACATAAATTTGGGAACAGGGCCCTCCCTCAATCCTAAATACGGCACTGATCCACCACATAACTGACTTAAGATAACATCATCCAACTGACTAGTACATTATTTACGATATTTCTTTTCTTATCGACCAAGAGTTAAGTGACAGTTTTTAATTATTTTTTTTTGTAATCTCCCAAGCAACTTCCTCATACAGTCATACGTCACAAGTCACATGCGTTCAATCATAGTCCAATTATATACATTATTTTGAGCACCAATCTTATCTATTATTATATCTATGCTACAGTTATCTATCTATTTATTTGACTGCAATCTTTATAGCATTTACAATCACGTGACAAAAAGCAAATGGCAGCCGTATTACGGTAGTCGTGAGAATGTTTTATTTTTAAATATCATTGAAAAGAAGCGTCTTATATAAAAGAATGTCATGCGGTGAAAATTAGCATTCAGAGCTAAAATTTAAACCATTAAAAATCAATGCACTATGCTCCGTAAGTGCAGAATATTTAATTGAAGATGTCGATTGTCGAAAGTTAGTCTTAACTTACTATCTAAAAGTAAAGCATAAAGCATGCTGAGCAAAGTTTCACAAGAGCTATTGAAAAACTATGAAAACCTCAAATCTTGTTTACTCCGTGGACGGACTACTACAGACTAGTATCGCAGTTAAATATCAAGATTTATGCAAACAAATTCATTATATTTTGGGTGTAAAATACACATGGTAAAGAACAATGATATTTACCATTACAACCATTATGGCCGCTAGTTACATAATTACGTCACCAAGAAACCTAAGCCACGCCTATTGCAAATGCTCTATAGTTACAAGGAATTTCTGGTTTCCTTGTTATCTTCATGCCTAATTCTTGTCACGATCTCTCTCTATCTCTCTTTTTCTTCTCTCTCGTCTCTCTTCTCTCTCTCTCTCTCTCACACTCTCTTCTCTCTTCTCCCTTCCACCCATTCATAGCCTTCATTCTAAACCGTTAAAAAAAAAGAGAAACATAAAAATAAAAGAGAAACAGCACTGACCGATTTCTTGCCATTGTATAAAGCAGCTAGGAAGTTGCGCACGCATCTACAAGAAATAGGTTGTAATGGCGGTACTGACGTTGGCGGAGGGTAGGAAAGGGTCGAGTTCAAGGGTCATTTCAATTTCTTTGCAAACGACTGAGGCGACCCCTAATACTATTATCATAAGGGACTTGCTGGGTCAGAAAAGACTTAAATTATGTCTCTCTACGGAGTATAATTAATTGCACATATAAAGTCCATCGCGGGGACTTTGGTCCTTGCAGTAAAAGTCTAGTTTATGTAGACCAGTGACCAACGAATGGTTAACTTATGACTATTTGTTTCCGGCTAATTATTTGGTGCTTGTTTTTTTTTTCTTTTGTTTCAACGGCGGCGCCGCATTAAGGGAGTGGGGTGGGGTAGGGGGCAAGGACAAAATTAGCCCTTTATTGTAGTTACCATGTTTCTTTGTTTCGATAATGTAAAATATTCATTTTTAGATCGTTTAGTATTAATACATTGGCATTAAATTATAATTTAGAAATACAACACAATAACGACTTGTTGCAACGCTCATATAAACATAAGGACAAAACACCTTCCTTATTCCATATGCGAGAACAAATTTTTAATGCATCTACGTACTCTTTTTTCCCAAGTGGCATTCGGGCAACTAATGGGTAGCCTGAACAAACCAGGAAAAACAGTAATTTAACATCATTAAAAACACTAATAGAAACGCAAGACTAATTCAGACCACGGATAAGTAATGCAGGCAATAAGTTATGAACCTTGCAACTCTTTTCAGAATATGTTCTAATTTTAAAATGTTTTCTTAAGCTGATAGGTCCCATAATGAAGATGCATATTCTAGTATAGGTCTAACAAATGTGAAATAGCATTTTAGTTTTATATTCTTCTTACATTTGTAAAATTTCCTGTTTTTTTCTTGCGCCGAATGTTTTGTTAGATTTGTTTGATTACTTCATCAATATTTGGATTCCAAGATAACTTATTTATTATTACTCTTAAGTACTTTTGCATTTTAGCATCTTGACGCCTTAACCCTTCCCGTACCGACCTATGCTGCCTTCAGTTCCGCTATATACGCGCTCGGGACTGTAAGGGTTAAAATAGACAAGCCGACCCTTAATGACAAATGCTCGACACCGAGAGACTACCCATTGTGGACGCCTCTGACATAATCCGTTAAAAAAAAAAGCAGGGTGGTCTTCTACAGTGTGACCCTAGGATGACCTCTAGCGTCGTAACTCATACTACGGACGTCACAGTGACGTTCCTTAATGTACAAAATGACCAGCTACGAGACATAAAGACTATCAAACCCCCATGGGGTCAGCAAAGGTCATTCACCTACAGTAAAACTTCCCTCGTAATTAACCTCCAGTTAGATAATATTGCCTCTAACAAACTAACATTATGAGGCCGCGGTGCCCGAGCCGGCAGCGCCTTCGACTGGCGTACCGAAAGTGTTGGGTTCTATTCTCGGTTAAGGCTATGAATTTTTATCCCGGGTCTGGAGGATGTCCTTGAGTCTTTACCCCATCACTGTTGACTGCTATTACTGCGTCATCTTTTTTGACTTGGTTATCACTTTGACTATGTCATAACTGTTGACTGCGTCGTCACTTTAGACTGCGGCATCACTTTTTGACTGTGCTATCTCTTTTGACTGAGCTTTTCGAAACCTCGTTTTTTTACCCACAACACACACAAAAACTCGTTCAGTGTCAATGTGTTTGTGTGTATGTGTGTATACTCTATATCGTCGCAAGACACTCTTCGTGTCTCAACGTTCATCCTGTCTCTCCATCATATTCAACAAAATCAAAACACAATTTCTCCCAAGTGTAAAAAAAAATCGAATAGATTTGCGACTAGCCTATAGAAATTGAATTGCGCTCTGTACCCGGAACATCACAGTTGTGGTTCTCGCAAACAAGATGAATAAACCATATCCAATTGTGTTGGAAATATCTTTTTGTAAATGTTTGTAAAATCATTTTTACAACGTCATTCAGAGCTTAAAGAAACTCGTTTATCCCACAATTCCTTTACAACTGAACTTTCGTATACGAAACCTTTTTTTTTTTCTTTTTTTTTTCGATTCTCTACAACTTCAGATTATCTTCCCCTTTTTTTTATAAGCGATGTCTGTAGATGTCTGAAGGCAAGGGCATCCACTCCAACAAAACGATTGTGCTTGCCCATTTGCATAATTTCGAGTGACAGGTTCAGCTCGAGCTGCTGGTCTGGGTTATTGAATGGGATGAATTCGTGGTGAATTCGTGGTGAATTCTTACAAAATGATTGTAAGACTTTAGCCTGTGGGCGGAATTCTCTAATTTATATAACATCTATATAAGTGTCTTTGTTAACTCTGTTTTTTTTAACCAACGTTCTATACATTATTTTTGCATATACTGATTTACTGTTGCAATTTATTATTTTAATCCATCAATGCATGCTTAAAAAATAAAGTAGTATTCGGCTGAAATTTATCTTAGGGCCGTTCACAAGTTTCAGTGGCCAAGGCATACTAGGGTATTGTGTGGCTAGCACAAGCTCAGCCGCCTTTACTTTACCCCCAACTAATGCCAGGTACCCATCAGAGCTGGGTAGACTCAGGGACACCCTCGAGTCTAGAGGAGTAAAAATCATAGCCTTTACCAGGATTCGAACCCAGGACCTTCGGTAAGCCAGTCCAACGCGCTGCGGCTCGTCACCGTGCCTCGATAGTTGCTTACGTTACTTAATATTTGTTCAGTGGTCTTCAGACAGAGCTTGGTAATGTTATTGCTAAGGTTTCGGGTTCAAGTCCTGATAACTGCTGTAATATTATTTCTGGCGTATAAGAGATATGTTTCTAAGTCTTACCCAATGCCGAAGGACGTATGAAATCGGGCTATAATTAAGACTAAAATAAAAGGTGCCTGACCATTGCACAATCCCATGGCAACAAGTGGCCAATGAAAATAAAAAGTGTTTTCCTGACTCTATGAACCGATTAGGCATGAAATGTTATATGTGATTTCGAGAACAATAGATAAATACTTTTGTCAAATAAAATAACAATATATTATAACGAAATAGTTGCGCTCTGAGAATGTCTAACACTAACAGACATCATTTTAGCTTGTAACAGATATTGTGGTCCAGGCTAAACCCCATTATTCCAGTACTAAAAGAATGTTTGTTTAAATGTAATAAGCGCCCAAGCTGACTACGATTAGGCCTACCATACTAAATACTGAGGTTAAACCAAATCTTATTAAAATTGCAGAGAACACGAAAGTACCGAAGTAATAGCCTAGTTCTTTTTATGTGTACGTCCTAAATTATTTAATATATCAATAGATATAACAACAGTGATTTAGAAATAGGTATTACTATAATAATTTTTTAAAGCCCTTTTGTCTATCTCACATATTGTTGAAGAACGCAAAATTTTGTTCTAAATTTCTTGATATAATGTTTGAAAATGTTCTTTGAATTTAGCGGACTTTTTAGAATTTTTAGCTTATAAAAAATATCTATATATTTGCCGCCATACATGAAAAAATATATCATAAACATCATTTGTCCTTTGGGTTCCTTGTGGAACATAGGGTCTTCGTCAAAGCACACAACTCTCCACTGTCTCTTGCCAGTCGCTTTCGTCCAGTTTGTCCAGAATCATCCAACATGATTCAGGTTGCAAAAAAAGCATGAAGTAAATAAATATATAATATACAATATATTATTATTATTATTATTATATAAGATGAACCTAAGGAAGTAGTAATTGGGTTAATTTAAGAGTTGGCCAACCACAAATGGCCAAGTAATAGTAACCCCCCACGACTTCCCTTATGGGTGGCCTAAAGGGTCATAGGTCAAACATAAAAGACGTGGATTTCACAAAGACGTGAAATAGTAATGAACGTGACGGGATCTGCAGATAGTATTGAAATGGCGGGGCATGGAATTACATCCCAAGTCAATGGGAGAAGTTTCAAAGCCGAGAGCTGAGTGCGTTTGACCTTTTTCTCTTTGATAGAACTAGAAAGATATATTATGGGATAGAAAATACCAGGAATTTGAGAAATGGATTTATGATTGAAAATGCCATCCGCTTTAATTCAATACATTTTTTTGTACTTGGACGTGAATTTAAATAGATTCGTTTCAATTTGTTTGAAAATTGAATTGCCAGTTAAGGATTGGCCTACTTAAATATATTATTTCAAATTCAACCTTTCTGTCGCATGCCTCTTACAAGTAGAATTGAATACATTCATTTAAAGTATCCACATATACGTTATATTTACTCATATAATTCCTGATAAAATATTTCTTATAAACGAAGGCTTATTATTATATTGGATTTACACAAAGTGATAGAGAAACGAAGCTGGAACTTGAAGGGTGAAACTGGATTATCGAGGCCGGTTTGGTCTTGTGGTTAGTAGGCCTACTACTAACAGTTATCAGGACGACCCCTGGTTCTGACCATGGAGAACCCCTTTCCCTCCTGTTTGGACCAACGATGTAATAATCTTCTGTATACAAAAACCGTCTGTAACTTATAAGACAAGTTAGATAACACAATCGTAAAGAGAAATGATAATAATACCGTAATTCAATTTGTATAGCACTGCCAACAAACGTAATGTAAGCTGAGAGCGCATTTAACATTGGGCATCAGGAACATACAAGAACACGGATGTAGTTCTCTAGGCTAAAATAAAGAATAAAGAGCTATTTGATCATCTCAAATTTTTTTCAAAAACATAAGATGTGGCACTGAGTACGTTATGTTGGTCCTTAGTATATTTGTGTGTGTGTGTGTGTTTATCCCTAATGCGAGAACAGATGCATACAAGATAAGAATGGGCATTTCTTATGGCGCTTCTATCCATGCTATTAAATTACATGCTTAGTGCGCTCTTGGTGTGACTTGCAATGGCAGATGTATTAGCCAAAGAGAAAGGTCTTGACGTTCTTTTTAAAAGATTCTCTTGTCCCAGACTTTTTCTTCTCGAGTGGTATGTGGGCATGGAATAAGTTGCCAAAACAAACCTAGATAACCATTAACTAAACATAATTGAAAACATGCAAAACTAGACTCGGACCACGCATAAATGTAGGACGCAATAATCTTCTTTATAGAAGGAGCGTCTGTAATATATAAGATAAGCTGACCTAAACGCTAAATCACAAAATCATTGACTGAAACACCCCATGCCTCTTTTAACCCTTTCTTTTTGTTTTGTTCTCCACTTAAGCTTTTACAACGTCGTATCTGGACGACTCCCCACCCCTACACATGCCTCCTACACACTTTCCCAAAAAAAGAGACCCTGTATGCAGATTAGAATTGTTAAACCCAAATGTTTCCTGCTAACCAAAAATAATACAACAGCAGCAACACTAGAAATTGGACAGATGCACGCTGAAATGTAATTTATTGAAATCGAAGTTAGTGGAGATTTTGTCATTGTTGTTTTTCTTTTTGTATGTTTTTTGTTCAAGTTTTGTGTGTGTGCCTGTACTGGCCTTGAATAGATCTCAACATCTTGCTGGCGTGTTGAATGTGTGTTTCTTTTTTTTCTAAAACTGTAGTTTTGAGGTTTTGAGTGGCCACAACTCTGAAGGGAGGGAGGGGCTGCTTCTAAAAATGGGGGTGGAGGGTGGGGAGGGGTGGAGGGTGGGGGAGTGGCAGGGATATGGCCCTGAACAGAGACCCATAACAAAAAAAAAAGGGGGGAAATGGAATCAACCAGTCTATCACCCTAAAACAATTTCAGAGGGGGGCTCATAATATTCAGACACGCACTAAAAATATGACTGGGATTGTAGTATGTTTTAAATATCTTTATATAAACCTTTATTAAAAGTGATTTTTTTAGGTTTTTTTTTTTTTTTTGGCGTGTGTGAAAATCATTTTAGTTTTTCGTCAATGGATTTCGTAATGAAAAAGTCGTTGGAGAAATGTCGTTTTTGTTTTTTTCTTCTTCTCTTCATTTTATTCTAAAGAAACAGCCAGTTCTCACGCAAGTCTTTTTCTTTAGTGTTGGGGGGTGAGGGGGGGTTGTGGTGTTTTGGTTTGATGGCTTGACCCCAAGAGACGATTTAGCGTAAGTAGATTTTTGTATTGCGAAAGGCAAGCGTCAAATCCCAAACTAAATATTCTTCAGAAAATATTTTCATTCGAGATTTATTGCGTCATTTTACAACGAATCTTCGTGCATGCTGGAATTATTAACAAAATTCTTTTAGTTTAAACGGATCTCAACCTTTATTACTGCTCGCCTCCATTTTTTTTTGTAAACTATCGCCACCAAAATATAAGCTTATGATTACTTGACTGTTCTGGAGTATTGTTTTGCATTGTTGTGTTGCCATTTTATTGATGTTCAGTTAAAATTTTGGGTTAAAAACAAGTGTCATTTGTTTCCTCATGTCTGGTTATTGACCCCGGCGTACTAAATATCCTGAGTTTGAATCCTGGTCAAGGCTAGGATTTGGCCTGGAGGGTCTCACTGAGTCTACCCAGCTCTGGTGGGTACCTGACTTAAGATGGAGTAAAAAAAAAGGCGGCTGGGCATTGTTGTGGCCACACAATTCCCTTGGTATGCCGTGGCCGAAGAAACTGGTGAACGCTGGCAAAAAGAAAAACAATAACCCCCCCAAAAAAAAGAAACTACCTGATGGAATAACAATAACCTGTGGTTATTTCTAACTAACCTGTTTCGTATAACAGACCGATGTGGATATTATTGTAAAATGATATCATAAACTGTCCATTAAGAAAACGAAACGTTAACTTACATAAAGTATTCTTCTTTTTTTTTTTTTTGTACATTTGTTTATTACTGTCTGGAATATTGCCTAATGTATAGCCTGATTGAAAACAAAAAAGAAATACATAAAAATTCCAGACGCAGAAAAAAAATGATGTTAGAATTAATTGCATATGAAGCCAGAATCGTCAAAATCTTTTCTTTACGTTATTTCAATTCCAATTTTAAACATTTATAACAATTTTTATTATTATTATTATTATTTTTTTATTTTTTTTGGTTTTAACTCTATTTTTGTTGCCATAATTTTATCGGATAAGTTTACATAAGAAGCGCTTTGGCTCCGAGGATATTCGCGTCAGCTTTACTCTATGACGTGTTTGACAGATATGAATGAGGAAAGTTAGCCAGTCTTTGTTTACAGAGATTTTGACAGCTAGCGAGGCTGATCGCATGATTAAAATTTTCTTCCTCTTAAAAAAAAAAAAAAAAAAAAAAAAAAAAGTTTTTTTTTTCACTATTATTAAAAACAAAAAGTGAAGTCAATCAAAATTTTATCTTAGAAGATAAATTACAAATATGATTCATACAGAAGAAAAAGGAAAAAACAAAAGTTTGTAATACTATAGAATTTTTACAACGCATCGTGCCCCCCCCCCCCCCTCTTTCCCTACCCATAAATATGTATATCCGAAACAGACATAACAACTAAATTATTATTCAATGGTCCGAGACGGTTTTAACGTATAGCCGATATATATATTAACTGAGTAACATTTTGAGGCTTAACTTATATAACAGTTAAAGTACTAAAGCATTTTAAAAAAAGGTTGAAGGCGTGATTTATAATCACTTGTTTTATAGTGTCAGCTGTCGGTTTTAAAGATCTCAGAAACTTGACGAACAAGACTCATTGCAGAAGATAAAACGTATAATATACATTCTTACAATTAATATTATACATGTTTATTTAAATTTAAAAACATGGACATTGGTCTATTTATATGTCACAATGGAGGGGGGGGGGAGCCACGGTGGCCGAGGCGGCAGCGCGTTCGGCTGGCGTACTGAGAGTTCGAATCCTGGTGAAGGCTAGGATTAGTTCTTTTGTCTAGATTGGTGTACCTGAGTCTACCCAGATCTGAAGGGTACCTGCTTTTAGTTGGGGGGGGGTAAAGTAAAGGTTGCCGGACATTGTGTTGGCCGCACTTATCCCCTAATATGCAGTGGACACGGAAACTGGTGAACGCTGTTTCAACAGCCCCATGGATAAATCTGGTCGGACGGAATGCTATTTTTTTGTATGTCACAAAATTACACGCTAGAAAAAACTGAAGGTGTTATAGAGTATTGTAGTATTGTCGATGTATAAATGTCACTGATTTTAAACTATACCGGGTCCAATGCCTAGCTCTCTCAAGTAAATGTCATTTATTTATAATCGTAGCAGAAATAGTCGTATGAAATGTCAGTTTAAAAATATCATATACGTATTTCATTAATACCAAGATCTGATATAATATGTCAATATACATTTAAAAAGGTGACATTACAGACATAATTATAAGTTTTACAAAAGTTCCTTCGAGATAAAAAAAACAATTATTACATCCACTAGGCCCAAAACTCATGCAATGCGGCAGGAATCGGTCGGCGGCATGGATTCAACCCGTGGCGAGTCGGTTGACAGTCCGGTGAACTAACCTCAGGACCAGCACGGCCTCAATTATGACACAGACACATAACTTTTCTTGTCAAGCTACACGAGTCGTCTGCTGGATAAAGTTCATTCGCATCTACCCCTAAACGTCCCCATGGAAATTTGTTTCGAGAGTATTGTAAAACAAACCTCCACAAGACGTCATCAAAAAAAGCTATCCTTTCAAAATGAGCCCTGAAGCAGTTTTAATTACTACAACATGTAGGCTTATTATGTAAACATCCATCAATTTATTTCTTGAATTTTTTATGTACAACTATAACACGTCCAAATTATCAATAACACGATGTATCCAGCAAAGAAATGTATCATATTGTGAAAATATAAATCTATAGACGTCAATATCTAAATCGCTGTGTTAAGAACAGCATACGAGCTCGTGTATATTTAAACAGCCAAATTAGCCAGATCATAATATACAAAGAAGATTGAGTCATTCAAGTAATACTTCATGTTTTTAATCCTCTCACTTTGCCGTCTAGATTTTTTTCTAAAAACGTATTCATCAGCCTCGTTCTGAACCAGTAAAACGTCTCTACATCGAGGCCGACAGTGATTTGTCAAAAATGATTTTAAAAAAAAACAGAAAAGAAAGACTAGTACTGAAAATGAGAGGTTGGTCACTCATTTGTGTAATAAAAGGCTTTGACCGAGGGGCCGCCTTGGTCTCGTGGCACTCGAAAGTTAAAGAAGTAAAAGGGCTCATTAAGTATTCATAAAGTGATAGATGGTTAATGGGATACTGTCATTAAGGTCAATGCATCGTCTGAGCGTTGGCGGTCTTAAGTAGGACTTTTTGTACAGACTGTATAGATTTACAGAAAGCAACGATATGAACGTGAGCTTTTTTTTTATTAATGAGCGAATTGTTACTAAGTGGTTCAGAGCATACGATACATTTAATGTGTAAAGATATTTTTTTGTGAAGAGAAGACTTCTTGTTAGACTAGTAGGGCCTACTTACTGGAAAACAAGCTAACAAAACAACCAAAGTCATATGAAGAATATTGAAAAGTCTATTTATTCGAATTAGTAGCTATTTATTAAAATTACAAACTGTAGTAAACAATACACTAAGGAAAACCGTTTTATACTTAGGTTATTATCGATTATTTGTACGGTTTTGTGACGTTTATAGGCGAATGACCATACATAAAATCTGGAAAATATGTTTCTGCTGCGCCGAGAGTCAAAGCCATTCTGCGTCGACTCTATTGGCTCCCTGTAATAGCCAGAATTGAATATAAAGTGGCGATACATTGCCATTCGTGCCTTTATAACAATGAGATGCCGTCCTATCTCAAGGAACTAATTAAACCATAAGTTCCGCGAACAAAAATACTTTGTTCTGCTCTCTCCTCGCGTCTGGGGGTGTTTCGTTTCTCTCTGACGACCGTTGGCCATAGAGCCTTCTCAATATCCGGTCCGAAGGTGTGGAATCTACTTCCCAGTCAACTCAGGCGAACAAGCTCTACTGTTACTTTTAAAATATACTTAAAAACACATCATTACAATATTTACATTTTTAAAGTATGTTTTAGACCCTTACTTTATATGTCTCTGCTTCATTCATTTGAATTGTCTGTTCTATGTTTGTAAAGTTTTAAATAATCGACACGATGGATTAATTTGGTCTGAGAGGAATACGTCATAATACTTTTACATACAAGTGTAGATTAGACATGGGAAGTTTTATGTGATTTGTTTTGAACAATTCCAAAGAAAGCTAAACGGCCTGCTAGAAAAGTAATCAAGGTTTCTGTAGGTCCACACCATCCCATAAGCACTTATTGCTCGCCATACCCCCAGCCCCAACACACACACACACACACCTTATATATAGGGTCTCCTTTTCTTATTAATTCAACGCTATCAGGGAGGCACGGGAAATAACTCATCGCTAGAAAAAAAAGATATACTTAATGCCCTTTGGAAATTCATAGACCGAAAAATTACACTTTTTTCTTTATTTCATCTTCTAAATACAAAATTATATTCAAGCTGGATAGAGAGAAAGGGTGATTTGGGAAGTATAAAGAGATGAAAATGAAGACATAAAGAAGGAGAATAGATTTATTCCTTATTATTTTCTTTTCGGTGGAGAAGAAGAAAAAAATTGCGAGAAAAAAAATGAAAATATTGGGAAGGAAGATATAAGAAAAGATAAAAAGAATCCATTATGGCCTACAGCAAGAATACATGAATTGGCCCATGTGCATGCTTGCTTTTCTTTCCTTTCTCTCTCTCTCTCTCTCTTTTTTTATCATAATCCCTATTTCTCTCTGGTGCCCTCCTTTCATGCTTGAGGGAGACATGCGGGGAGAGTATTTTGATTGTTTGAGTACACCAGACAGCTCACACTAAGGTGAGAAACGAGAGATTCAAATAGTATAACTAATCGCATATGTAAACCAGAGGGGAGTACAGAGGGGGTGGGGGAGAAAGGGGGGATGCCCCAATATTTGAACGGCGATTACAGATTCATATCCACAAGTCGATTCCCATCACTTCGATGCCTTAGGAATCGATTTTAATTGCGAAATCGAACAAAGACAAATAAAACGGAAACGGCAAAAAGAGCGCAAAAGATAAAAAAATAAAAAGCAATGTGGGTTTGACCGAGAATGGAAATTTGTGCGTTAATGATAACATTAAAGTAAACATTTTGGGTTCACTTATGAGAACCCGAGGGAGTCATTGATACGCTGGAAGTGGTTCAAAGGAAGGGTAAAGGCCCATGGGGAGGCTTTTACAAGCATTGCTGTGGCACAGTTTTAGTAAGAGAAATGAATGGCGCTGAATGATGGGAAGTAACGCTAGCGTTTTGGGGGAAAGTCGTCAAGTGAATCAAAATATTCCGATCTCTAACGTCCATGTTGGTGAAGAAGACTTGAGTGGCATTGGGGGCATGGAATGGGTTGTCTGAACAAGCCAGGATAACCAGTCACTTAACATGATTTAAAACATTAATAAAGACTAGTAGGACTAGTCTCGGACCACAGATGAGCGTAGGACGCAATAATCGTCTTTATTAAAGGAGCGTCTGTAATATATAAGTTAGGGAAAGAGAACATTTTTAAGGCGAATGCTGAACAGGAAGCGAAATCATATTCAAACGAATCTGTCTCAATCTGCTTAAAGAACGTTTCATTACACGGGAATATTCTCAACCGACAACATTCAAACCACCAAAAGCGTAGGACGCAACGCTCTTCTAAAAAAGACGGGGTTGCCTGTAACGTATAAGAAAATAAAACCTAGAGGACTGAAATGCAATTAGTAAAGTAGTAATACATAGGGCAGGGGTTGGCAACCTAAGGCACGCGTGCCAAACTTGGCACGCAGAGCTATTTTCAATGGCGCGCGAGAGAAACCCACGCGAGTTGTTTTTTTTTTGTATTGGTGAATTTTTTTTTCTGGTTCTGAAGGAAAACTGACCGTTGAAGCCGATGTTTCTGAATGACAGAGAGACACGTTTCATTGACTAGAACGCATTTACAAGGGCAGGGGTAAAACAGCAGTTGAATTGTTAGACCTCTGCTCAAATATCACTATATATGTATTTGCCATTATAAATTGGCGAAGAGCGTTCAAGACTAGACGCTCATTAATTGATACCGACTAATTACATTTAAAAGAGTTTTTATGCGCAGCTTCTATAATTAAACATAAATAAAAGTAATTCTATAACGTTTTAATACGATTAGATTTATATTATGTAATAGAGCGTTCTCAGTAGGCGGAGCTTAAGTTTTTTTGTGTAAATTTAGTGACGTATTTGTGTAAATATAGAACCCACTTGAGGTACAAACGGAACGTGGTGAAAGTGAAGTACTTCTTTATCATGCAAAATTCACATCTGAATATTGGCTATCTTACTCAAAAATAAGGAGGTAAATAGTAGTACTGTAGATTAATTGATTAATGTGATTAGGCTAGGGCAGGCTAGACCTATTTACACTTTCAATTTCACTTTATAGGCCTACACTTTTAATGTTTCGTAGGCTAGGCTACGATGTCAGGTGATATTGTTGGTGAATAGGCTATCTAGTCAAGTCACTAATATGCTCACATCGTCTATGATCTATGTCTATGATAATAATAAAATTGCCTATTTTATTTAACATACATAATACAGCTTACATCTTAATAAGACTTAAAACACAACACATCATTTAAAAAAAGCTCGAGCCTATATGAAACTTTATTAATACAGCGGCCATATTTAATTGTACACCATTACTCAAAGTAAACACAAATCACGTGCTTTTTGTCACGGGATTGCAAACGCCCTATTGTTGCAATTATGAATGTTTAAAAGATAAACTTCTTAAGATTAAGTGGACAAACAGTGCAGGAAATATTAAATTAATACCTATAATATTTAAATCTTGTAACGAATACCATAATGCTGGATTTATATAAAGAAATAATAATAAGTGTAGTAGTAGTAATATGTGTTATATTACAAAACATACATGTTTGGCATCACAATTGAATCAAATTTAGAAACTTTATTTTTAATTAAAGGGAGATAATTAACCCACTTTATTTGCGCTAATATTTTATAATATTATGTTGTTGTTTTTTTTTAAATAAAAGACTAAATGATCTACAACTTATAACTTTATTATTACCAAACTGTTAAAAAGTAGTTGAAAATTATATAAATATTATATGACTAAAAAATAAAATTGTATGTACATTTTTTTTAAACACCACATTAACTACCCAGTTTGTATGATTACTTCGTATCATTTCATTTCAATCATTAATCATCGAAACGAGCGCTAAATACAAATTATTGAAAATCATAGCAAACTGATGATAAAATGTAAATAAAATTAGAAATTGCTAGATCCTAATCTTCATACTGTTTCAAAGTAATTAACATAAGTTTGAAAGACTGGTAAAAAATAATTTATTTGGTATAAATGCAAATAAAAAGGATGCTAATCGCAAACACTGCCAACACGTTAATTTTTTTTTAATTTTCGCTATAAATTTCCTTTGCTTTTGACCTTTGTCTTGCTACGGAGTTAAATTAATTCTTATAAATAAAAAAAAACAGGTATAATAGAGCAGGTTGACATTTAGGCTGTTGGCACGCAGAATGATTTAGAAATTCTAGTTTAGCAAACTATTAGTACAAGATTTCCGACCCTTGACATAGGGCATTAAATTCTAACATAGAAATACAAAATACAACACAATATTAACCTATTATAATGATAAGATACATAAAAGGACAAAACCACTTTTCTTATCCCATAAACAAGAACAAATACATATAACCAATAAACAAAAAACCAATAACATAACATCATTTAGAAACACTAATCACACTGCAAGACCTATTGTTAAATCACTAGCCTAGCAATACTAAATTAGGGCCAATAGAAAAAATATACATAACGCATAAAAATATATAACATGGAAATACAGACATGTATTTGAATACAATACTCAGACACAGGGATAAGGAAAGTGGTTTTGTCCGTATGTTTATCTGAGCATTGTAGCAGAATGTTAATGTATTGTGTATTTCTAAATTAAAATTTCGTATCTAAATCAATTTACGAATTCTAATTGAAGATTACAAGTTGAAAGTTGAGTCCATCCAAAGGATAGTTGGTGATATCCTTTTTTTAAATTTTTATAAAAGCGGTGTTATATAGTCTGCACAGTGGTTATAATATTACAATGAATAAGACATAATATATTGCTCAAATGATAATAAAAAATAGGTGAGTTTTAAATCAATACCTTTGAAACTAGAGTCATGTGATATTAAAGTTTCTATTACGATAAGTTCTTGGCAAGTTTCATCAAAGTATGCAATATTGCATGTTAGCCCGTTTGAAACACAGTTCATAAATAGAAGCGCTTCCTTCCCCTTCCCCCCTCTCCCGCGGTGCATCTCGGTCTCGATCTTGAGTTCCAGAATTTTCCAATTTTGCCCTATTGAAGTCATGAAGCCTTCAGCTTCTTCTTCTTATTCATTTCTCAAGGTTACTGTTTGAGCCATCTTTTTTTTTTTTTTTTTTTTTTTTTTTTAATGGAATATTGCATCAAAGCCATATAAATAAGAGTTTGCCTTTTAATGCAAATGTACGGTGTTTCAAAAAATCCACGCATGTTGATAATAATATTATTTGCCTGTCGTTCGTTTAAATTGGTCTTCTGTTACATTCAGAAACATAAGTCATTTCATGTCGTTTTATAATGATTGATATTTTACTTGTTCGGTATTGTTCTTAAAACTTTATCGTACTCAAAAACAGCTAATTTTATAGGGGAATCGATTTATATGGTAACATTTCTATAATTACAACAAAGCAACAATATTTAAATCTAAAATGATTAGAACAACAAGATTATGTGAACGGCATGCGTTAAATGGTGATAATAGACTTATTAAGGTACTTAACATTTTGTAATTTATTAGCCTGTATAGTTTTAAATAAACTTTAAAACGCGATTTATTATGTTTTGTAGTTGTTGTTAGTGGCTTCTGAATTTAGTAAGCACAAATATAAAGTATGGTATTTTATTAATTAGCGGCAGCGCGTTCGGCTTGTGTACCGAAGGTCCTGGGTTCGAATCCTGGTGAAGGCTAGGACTTATTCCCAGGACTCGAGGATGTCCCTGAGTCTATTTTTGGTTATGTTGGTTATAGCATTTAATTTAATTGCGTTTGCCAAATAAACACCAAACTTCATTAGTGTAACAGTATAAAATCCTACATAATATAGGAGAAGGGGCTTGTAACCACAGATAAATGTAGGGCAGTAGTGCGTGACCAGCGGTGTGCGCACGGGATCTGTGAAGGGGAGAAAAAGGTGGTGAAAGGACAGAATGTGCAGCGTGTGTGTAACAAGGGGAGGTCAGTGTACAGTGTGATATTTGGATAGTTCAGTGTCCAGTGTGATATGTGGAGAGTTCAGTGTCCAGTGTGATATGTGGAAAGTGGATGTTTTTGGTAGAGTTATGGCATTGCAAACGATTGTATAATGTTTTATGAAACGTGTATTGTGTAAGTTAATAAAGTTACTTTTGCTGGAATACAGTGTTGAGAATCATACTGTGAGTAGTGTACTGTTCTGTACAGTTTCGTGTTACATATAAAAAACGCCTACAAAGATAAAATAATAACAACTACACACATGTGTAAATTTACAATAATGTCAGAAGTTACAATGGTGTGTAGTTACAATTAGGACGTTCTCTAAACTGATTGATTAGCAAACCGCTAAGCTGAGGGTATGTAAACTATGATCTAGAAATTGGAAACACAGATCTTCTCAACTGGACCGATGTGTGTGGGTGTGTGGAGGGGAGGGGAGGGGGAGGGTAGCTAACGATTACACTGCCTAATAAACATTGAATCCCATTACTTAATAACATCTTTATCGTATTAAGCAATTGGGAATGTAATTATACTGTCAACTTTATATTCCATTAAAACGCCCATTTCATCTGTGTGTTCATTCCACTTATCATAACTTGCAAAAATAAAAACATAATATAGATTATAGCCTTCATTTCGCTCCTGTTTTTTTTAATAAGCACTGATCTAGTTTACCTAATACATAATATATACATAGTTTACATAATACATAATATATACATAGTTTACATAAAACATAATATATACATAGTTTACATAATACATAATATATACAGAGTTTACATAATACATAATATATACATAGTTTACATAATACATAATATATACATAGTTTACATAAAACATAATATATACATAGTTTACATAATACATAATATATACAGAGTTTACATAATACATAATATATACATAGTTTACATAATACATAATATATACATAGTTTACATAATACATAATATATACATAGTTTACATAATACATAATATATACATAGTTTACATAATACATAATATATACATAGTTTACACAATACATAATATATACATAGTTTACATAATACATAATTTATACATAGTTTACATAATACATAATATATACATAGTTTACATAATACATAATATATACATAGTTTACATAATACATAATATATACATAGTTTACATAATAGCCTACATAATATATACATAGTTTACATAATACATAATATATACATAGTTTACATAATAAAAATGCAATGGGAATAATTAACAGGACATGTCATTCCCGAACAAACCAAAAATGTAAATGTTAAAAGTAAAGTATCCCATCGGACCAAATCGATCCATATGGCCTGTGAAGCAGCGTTCACCAGTTTCTGTGGCCACGGCATACTAGGTGATTGTGTGGGCGACACTATGCACAGCCCCCTTTTTATTGACCCCAACTAAGGTCAGGTACCCATCAGGGCTGGGTAGACTTAGGGACACTCTCCAGAACCGGAAAAAAAAAATCCTAGCGTGCGCCAGGACGCGAACCCAGGACCGTCGGTACGCCAGCCGAACGCACCTCCATGCCCTACTATATATCAATGTATGCATCATCAGAAACGAAGCAAAATTCGACTTTTCGACACTGAATGAATAAATCAAAATCGTTTAACATTGCATGGACTTAGAAAGTGAAATACGAAATGACAAAAAGTCACAAAAAAAAAATCATAAATCTTAAATCTTGTGAGGCCGGCTGGTCTAGCGGTAAGCACACCGGACTGTCAACCAAAAACCATCGGACAGGTCGCAGGGTTCAATCCCTGCCACCGGCGGATCCCTGTCACCCTGCAGTAGTTTTGGGCCTGTAAACGTATTTGCGCCAGCAGGCAGCACTATGTTTACAGCAGCGCATAGAACTGTTCGCAACGGGAACGGGATATGCGCTATATAAGTCTCATATTTATTTATTTATTTATTTAGCAGACTCAATGCCAAATAATAGGCACACATTTTTTTTAAAAAAAGGAGCCAGACTGATAAAAACTCTAGAACCGTGGGAAGCAAACAAACCCAACCATATTAAATCATAATACGCTCAATTTCAGGCCTATTAGATTACTGCCTTACTCTAGGAATCACAGGAAATCAGAATCGCATCCCAGTAACATAATCGAATTGCACGCGACATTAATGACCGCGACATTTGGGACGATTAGCAGAATCCGATCCTAGACATGAATGAAACCATAGACCCGGCACAGATTTTTATGTCAAGCGCAATTCATAAATTTCACAACAACGCATTTAGTTTCCTTTGGGGCGATTGAATCGGAAGACTTCAATTGAGTGTCTATATTTAGAATGGTTTATGTGTGTGTGTAAGGTGACCAAGATATTGTTCTCATGATTGAACCACGCATGTGATTTATTAATGGTGTTTTGATGTTTCGTCTTTCTATAGGTCTGCTCTTTGATGCTGGTTTTTACCAATTTTGATTGTTTGATGGTGTTTTGATATTTTGTCAATGATTAGTTCTTGATGCAGGATTCCACGCATGTGAATGCTGTTTCGATGTTTTGGCTTTCTGCAGTTCTTTGATGCCGGGTTCTACCCATTTCATTATTTGATGGTGTTTTGAGGTTTCGTCTTTTTATAATTCTTTGATGATGGTTTTTACGCATGCGATTATTTGATGGTGTTTTGAAGTTTCGTTTTTCTATAGTTTTTTTCTTTATGCTGGGTTGCAACTTTGTGATTATTTGATGGTGTGTTGATGTTTTTCTGTAGTTCTTTCATGCTAGGTTATACGCATGTGACTATTTGATGGTGTTTTAAATGTTTTAATTTTTCTATAATTCTTTGATGATCTGGTTGTACGATGTTATTTATTGATAACGTTTCGATGTTTGTCTTTTTCTCATGCCTTGGGTATAGGTTTAACGTTGTCATATATTTATGATGTTTTAAATATATTGATACATTTTTTGTTCTATATGTTTGTTCTTATGCTTGCTTCCAACGTCGCGACCTATTATTGATGTTTTTAAATTTCGTAGGTTTGGATCATTTATATGTTGGCTTCTTTGGTGTGATTTATTGATAATGTTTTGAAGGTTGTCTTATTTTTCTTTTTACTTATTGACTTACGCCTACTAACCCTCTCGGGGCATAGGCCACCAACAAAGGCTCTCCAGCCATCCCGGCCATGAGTGAGTCTTTCCAACTGTCCCCAAGAATGACCTTGATCTCTTGACGTCGGCGCCAGCTGTTACGGGGTCGACCCCCTCTTCCTCTTTCCTTGGGGGTTCCAAGATAGGGACTGTCTGGTGATGTTGGAAGCTAGTTTTTGGAGTGTGCGCCCCAACCATCAACCATCTTTTTAGCATGATCTCCAGATAAGTTGCCTGTTGATGTGTGCGACTCCTGTGTGTTTTTTTATATAGTTATCTTAAATGTTTCCTTAAACGATGTTCATAGTAGATGATATCTAGATGTCAGTCATTCGGTTTTTAATGGGTCCTGATATATGATAATATTTCTTAATATATATATTGGTTGTTGTCCCTTGTTTATCTTTATGATGTTTTTTTTCTTATTATAACATTATTGTTTTTAAAGTTAGTTGTTTGTAACTTTATTTGTGGTTACGTTCTTTAAAAATATAACTTGCAATTATCGTATCTGTTAGTCTTAAGTTCAACGACCTACTGTGTTACTATCTACTGTCAATATCTACTGTCAATATCTACTGTCAATATCTACTGTCAATATCTACTGTCAATATCTACTGTCAATATCTACTGTCAATATCTACTGTCAATATCTACTGTCAATATCTACTGTCAATATCTACTGTCAATATCTACTGTCAATATCTACTGTCAATATCTACTGTCAATATCTACTGTCAATATCTACTGTCAATATCTACTGTCAATATCTACTGTCAATATCTACTGTCAATATCTACTGTCAATATCTATCTATCTATCTACGCTGTGAAAGAAGGAGTTGACTTTTTTTTTTTGCCATCACGCTGTTCATATTGAGACCGAGGGGCTGCTGTTGAAACTCCGTTATAGAAATGACACACTGTGAAATAAAATCTAGATTCTAGATAATAGCGTTGTCAATGCCAGACGACTTGGACGATTCTAGACTGTTGGAATCGATATCTGTAATTTAGTGATATTATAACGATACCTGCTATTTGGTGAAATTATAACTTTGTCATAATTTCGTTTCTTTCATGTTTTTATTCTTTATTTAACAATAATTTTTTTTTTTTTTAAAGCGTGCTTTGTTTTATTGATTATCTAGTTTTATAGGGCTAAGAAAGACGCTAGATCTAATTAGATAAACTTTCTAAGTTAACTACTAAGATAAACTCACTAACTACTTACTAAGCAACTGAGAATATATTATATATAAATATATATAAATATATAAAGCGTTAACAACGCATAAAGCTCAGTGATACCATGCATATCATGTGTCCCAGTCGTTAATGACCATTTATTTGTTTAATTTATTTTTTTTAAGTTGTAATTTCTTCTTTTACTATTATTTGTATTTCTGTCACAATCAAATATACTTGCTTGTATCATGCTTTGATGGAATTATTAAAACATAATATTACATGACATTTTTCTCGGACTTAATCGGTGCGAATTGATATTATTACATTAATTCTTAAAATCAAGGAACAAAAGAAAAAAAACGAAAAAGGCGTCCGTCCTAATTTCATTAAAACTTTGAATTACAATTTGTGCATAATCTCAAACATTTTAATATTAAATTAAGTTTCAATATAAAAAAAAAAAGTTGCAAAGGATTTTTAATTTTTTTTTTAAAGTAGATTATATTTCAATGTCATTGGACGAAGACATAAAGTAAGAAATCACCCATAATCTATTTTTGTATTTTGAAGTTGAAATAATGAAAAAAAACAAAGGGTATAATAATTAGGTTATAAAATGTAAGACGGTGAATGGGAAAAAAACTTGCGAAAGCTAGCATTTCAAGGTTAGCATATTTTGATAAACAACAACAAATATAAAATGTATTATCGTTTTGTATTAAATATATAAAGTTAAAAATGAAAATAATTGCCATGGTCTGTATTATTATAATTAGGCCTTTAATATAAACTGTTCTCAATGGCTATATAGTGTAAAAAAAAAGATATATTATTTTTAATTTGGAACAAAATAATTTAAATTAAATATATAAAATAATAATACATCGATCGATAGATAAATAAATAGGTATATGGATAAATGGACAGATGGATGAATGAACAAATTGATATATGGGTAAATTGAGAGAAAGATAGTTGCTCTCTCTCTCTCTCTCTCTCTCTCTCTCTCTCTCTATATATATATATATATATATATATATATATATATATATATATATAAAGTAGATAGATAAATAGATAGATAGATAGATAGACAGACAGATAGAAAGATAGATAGATAGATAGATAGATATATAGATAGATACATAGATACATAGATACACAGATATATAGATAAACAGATAGAAAGATAGATAGATAGAAAGATAGATAAATAGATAGATAGATAGATAGATAGAAAGATAGATAAATAGATAGATAGATAGACAGATAAATAGATAGATAGATAGATAGATAGATAGATAGATAGATAGATAGATAGATAGATAGATAGATAGATAGATAGATAGATAGATAGATAGATAGATAGATAGATAGATAGATAGATAGATAGATAGATAGATAGATAGATAGATAGATAGATAGATAGATAGATAGATAGATAGATAGATAGATAGATAGATAGATAGATAGATAGATAGATAGATAGATAGATAGATAGATAGATAGATAGATAGATAGATAGATAGATAGATAGATAGATAGATAGATAGATAGATAGATAGATAGATAGATAGATAGATAGATAGATAGATAGATAGATAGATAGATAGATAGATAGATAGATAGATAGATAGATAGATAGAGTGTTGTATCGGTGGGTGCCACTTCACTAACACATTATAAATGATATAAATATTTGTTAATTTTATATAATAGACTGACAGAAAATGAAGAGAGAAATAGAGAAAGAAAGAATGGAAGGAAAGTCTTCGAACTAGTTCTAAAAATTCCAAAGGCTCTAAGAACTGTTTGACCCTAATCCACAGTCAAGCGAAATTAGGATAATCAACCTTTTGGGGATTTCGCGCTGCCACCATTTATTCCTAGCTCGGCACACTTGTAACTCACACATCCCTATACATAAATAAACAAGTTTTTTTTTTCTTTATATAAGCTGCAATATCAGTCTTTATAATTACTTGTTGTTGTTTTTTTTTAGTTTTGCTGTAAAAAGAAAAGAAATTTAGCAAGGCTAGAAACTGGATGTAATTTGATAGTCATAATTAAACAAGTAGGATACTTGATGTATCTGTATTGTGTTTGTTAAGTTGTATATTTTGTTTTGTAACAAGTCAATAGTTCATTTACAGCAATTTATTGTATCATATTACTTGTTATAGTTTATGGATATGCTCAGGCATTTTTTTTAATTACCTCCATTTGACGTCACTCGCTATGTTTGTTTCGGTAAAAAAACATTTTTTTTTCAGAATTGAAAGGAAGTGGATTTAAATTAGATATAAACATTCCTACATGTCTCACTAAAGTCCTATATATTCCTACACATTCTTACATATATATATTTATAATATGTTATAAGTTCACTGCTATGCACACATATAGTGTTCGTTTAAATTTAATTAGTTGGGTTTAGTTTACTCTTCGTTGTCACATTTAGAATACATTTATCTCAATTGTGGCCTATTTCATTCAAAGAAAATGTGTCATTAATTTGCGTTACTTATGGGCTCAATGAAATCCTAAAACTGTTGTTTTTTTTCTTTAAGTATAGCATGAACTAAATTTAATATTTTTAAAAAAGTATTAATAAGTAACTTTAATATACGTAAGTAATGATAATGGCCTAATGAGTCATTTCTTTTAGTTTTTCCAGGCAATTTTAACCAACCGATAGTCATGCACATAAAAATCATCTTTCTCTTCCCCCCTTCCCCCCCCCCCACCGAGTATATATAAGTAGTCCATTTCTAATAGGTGCTGAGCGCTAATCCAACAAACACTGATCTTACGATATTTTGACTTTTACGCCGCTAGTTAGCGTCCTGTGATCATTGCGTCATCAAATATAATCTATTAAAGTACTTTTCTTATATATTACAGACGCTCCTTCTATAA
This sequence comes from Anisus vortex, assembly GCA_949126835.1. Lineage (NCBI taxonomy): Eukaryota > Metazoa > Mollusca > Gastropoda > Planorbidae > Anisus > Anisus vortex. The sequence continues at coordinate 11,050,167 of OX421509.1, forward strand.
ATAAGATAGCTGCGCCTACGCTCCTTTGTGGTCCGAGTCTATAGTCTTGCATCTTTCTTAATGTTTTTAAATGATGTTAAGTTACTGGTTTTCCTGGTTTAATCAGGCAACCCATTCCATGGCCGAATGCCGCTCGCGAAGAAAGTACTAATATGCAGGTATCGCATAAGGGGGGATAAAGAAGGTATTTTTTGTCACTTAAGACTATTTGAAGCTTAAGCCAAAGATTAGCGTATAAATAAAAACAAATACTTGAAGACTGTTGGGGCGATAACTCTTTGTTTGATAAAACAAAATGAGCACTACTCTTATGTATTAGAGGGGTAAAAGGGTCCAAACAAAGCACACAAAACCAACCCACATGCCCAAGCACCGAACACGCACGCACAGGCATTGAATGCCTCCTTCCTGGGAACCCATTACGAAAATTTGCAAACAATCTAGTTTTAGCTAACGGTTCATTTGGCTAATATGGATAATTATTGTCCATTAGCAAAAGCACGATGCCCTTCATGTTGTTGTGGAAGTTTTGGGGAAACTGTAATTTGTAGTTGGCGTCATGCTGTGTTACGATTATCATGTCATGATATAAGTTATGTAATTTTGTGCTATGCTATGATGATGTTCTGTGTTTTGTTATATTAAGTCAATATGCGTTTTAGTTGTCATAATTATAATTTTGTTCCATGCTAGTCGTTGTTACATTATGTAAAAAAAAAAGTAAAGTACCCTTCGGACCAAACTGATCATAGGGCTGGTGAAGCAGCGTTCACCAGTTTCTGTGGCCACGCCATACTAAGGGATGTGTGGCCAGCGCAATGCCCATCCGCCTTCACTGTACCCCAACTAAGGTCAGGTACCCATCAGAGCTAAGTAGACTCAGCAACACCCTCAAGTCCTGGGGAAAAACCTAGCCTCCACCATGATTCGAACCCAAGACCTTCGGATCGCCAGTCGAACGCGCTGCAGGTCGGCTCCCGAGCCCCATAATATTATGTTAATATGTGTTGTAATTTATCTGTCAAGAAACTCTTATATATTTGTTGCGAAACCATATGATTGTATGCGTTGTAATATTATGTCAATATAAGTTTTAGTTATCATGTTTTCTTTAATCAAGTGTGTTTCGTATTTTTTATTTAATTTGTTCTTGTTTGTTATATTATTGTACAAGCTACATTTCCCGGCGTTGCCCGGGTGAAAAAAAAAGGACTGTCTGGGGTGCAGATAACAAATTTATAAACTACACTTACTGAATACTTTTAGGAAAGTAAATAAATATTGTAATAGGGTAAAAAAAATAGTCAAATATTTTTATTTAAGAAAATCTATATTGCCTATAGATTTACAATGTCTTTTGTTTTTAAAAGTTTAAAAAATTAATTGTCGAAAAAAAAAGTATAGTCTAACTGGAGAATCGAACCCTGGTCGCCCGTATAGCAGTCCACTACGTTTACCACTGAGCTATCGAAGACACATGTCCGATGTGAAAAATTATTAGACGGTATATTGGGCTAGGCCTAGATAGGTCAGTGACACACATGTTTTCAAATTGACCAATGGGGATCCTCGCGGGGCTTAACACTGTCTTTTTATATATATAGATAACCCTTTAATGTTATATTTTATCGTCTCTAAGTTTGTCTAAGTGTCCATACACTTTTTTTGTTTTTCATAAAAAAATTGTATAGTTTTTTCATGCTATGGTTTAGATCAGGGGTCGGCAGCCTACGGTAGCGTGCCAATAATGGCACAAAGAACGATTTCAATGCTAAGTTAAAGACCTCCGAAAACCATTCAAATATCTTCTACAAGAAATTACGCGCAAGAGCAGGAAAATATTAAGTCTATGGCACGCTGAATGAATTAGAAATCCTACTTTGACACACTATATATTAGCGTTGGGCCGACCCTTGGTGTAGTTATGATGTCAAAGTTTGGGTTTGCTATTTTATATTTTGTCACATCATATGTTATGTCAATGATACGTTATTTTTGTCATATCATTTTATCTAGATCTATTGTATGTCAAGGATGTGTTATTTTTGTAATGCGTTGTTAAAATGTTGTACAATTGTAATACTTTATTGCAATGATAAGCATCGTTTTTTTTTTTTGGTGTATCTAATTACTATTAGCATCCATGATAAAGTAATAGGCTTAGTGAGCGTGTGTTTATTTGTGTTTGTTTTTTTTTTGTTTTTTTAGGGGGGGGGGGGGTTCTACCTCTCTCTGAGGGTCCGTCCCCGCGGCGCCCAATCGCCTCTACGTCACATTTCTAAAAAATAGCACACACGCACACACAAACACACATACATGTAGCATCCGTGCGACGTAAAGTTATATTTGAACTAAGTTGTAAACAAACATACCACGACGTATTATGTTGACGACGGGCGTACGTGCGCCCGGGCCGGACCTGTCAACCAGCGGCACGAAGCGTGCCCCCCCTGGGGGCGGTCAGTCTAGGAAGCAAACATGGCCGCGTGCATCGAATTAACAAACATCATTTCGAAAACAATATTTGTCACTTTTAACTTTCACTTTTTGCGGAGCGTGAGCGTTTTAATGACCATTATATTATTATTACCCTCAATTTTACAAGATGGAGTTTGTTTTCGGCACTTTATGACATAATAAACTTGAAAGACTTTTAAAAAATAATACTTGTAAAAAGAAATTAACAGCCTTAGACTCAATGACATCACGAAGTGTTTTAATACGATTTGTTTTTCTTATTTGTTGTCAAAATTGTTGCATAATGTTCCCCCCCCCCCCCCACCAAAAAAAAAAAAAGAGAGAGAGAGAGAGAGAGAGAGAGAGAGAGAGAGAGAGAGAGAGAGAGAGAGAGAGAGAGAGAGAGAGAGAGAGAGAATTGCAAATATTGAAAAAGTAAATGGAAAAATAAAAATAATTACATTCAATTGCATGTGCTAGGACTCATAGGTTCTCAACCTTTTTCGGCTCACCGCCCCCTTTTAAAAAAAATTTCCGCTCACCGCCCCCCCCCCCTTTTCAGCCCATCTGGACTATAGTTTCAGCTATTTTTTTAGGCGGACTAGACTTTTTGTGTGATTAATTATCTTTAAAAAAACAGAAAAGGAAACATTTTGTAAGAATTAATAGATCAAAAAATTGCCTTAACAAAAGGTTTAAATAAATCAATGCGAATCGTTTGCCTGGTGTGTTGCTAGCAATTTGTCTATTTTTGTATCAATTTTGGTTGCAAAAGCCTTAGGTCTAATAATCAGTAATATTTTTTATATTACAAAACAGAACATGTTCGGCATCATTATTGAATCAAATGTGGAAACATTTTTGTGTTAAAGGGAGATAATAAGCCCGTTTTATTTGAGCTAATATTTCTTTTTTTTTTTCTTTTATAAAAAATAAACGGTTTACAATTAATAACTTTGAAATGATCAAACTGTAAAAAGTATTTGAAAATTATATAAATATTATATGACTAAAGAATTTATATGTATATTTTAAAACATTACAATAACTACCCAGTTTGTATGATTACTACTAATCTATACCGCTTACAATAATTTCCTATCTTTGTAAACAGTTTAAAAAACATTGAGGACATCTCGGTTAAACTGAGATGAAAATATCATTAAAATTAGCAGATGTTAGGGCGACAGTGAACTGTCAGTAGGGTTGACAGTCCGGTGTACCAACCACAGGACCAGCCAATCGCACACTATATTTGCCAAATACAGACCCCTACTTCATCGAAAAGTCACTGCGATTCCCATTGCTTATTTATATAAGAATATGTAGGCATAATGTTGGGGGATATCAGATATTTAGCGGCACTTGCGTTTACATCACATTTCATCCTCCAAAAACTAATCGATTCATATAGCTGAGGTGTTAAAATATATCAGGTACGTTTGTACCGCCCACTTGCCCTTCACAGCCCCCCAATCGCCCCCGGGAATGCCATCGCCCCCTTAAAGCTTCTCACCGCCCCCCGGGGGGCGATATCGCCCCCGTTGAGAACCTATGCTGCTAGGTCGACAAAGTAATTTTGCAACAAAATGTAAAAAGACAACTTGGCAAATAACACAATTGATAATTATTTTCAAATAGATCTAGGCCTACGACACGCGATGTTTAGAGGGATAGGTAGAATTTGATGTCAAACAAAACTTAATCAACAAGCGATTTCAGGAAATGTACGCATTTTAGGTTGAAGTAGGCTTTAAAGGCACCGGTGGCTAAGGGGCAGCGTGTTGGGGCTGGGGTACCGTAGGTCCTGTGTTCGAGTCCTAGTGAAGGCTAAAAGTTTAGTTTCCGGGTCTGGAAGGTATCGCTAAGTCTACGACTAGTTCTGAAAATTACCTGACATTCTTTGGGGGAAAAGAAGGCTGCTGGGCATTGTGCTGGACACACACGTCCCTTGCATGCCGAGAAAACTTCTGAAAGCTGTTGCACCGGGCTTGAAGATCACATAATTTTGAGAAGGATACTTACGAGAATAACATATTGTAGCGTGGCGGGCACTCTACGTGGTTGTTTGACTCGTGTAGAGGCTGATTATTGGGATGTCACAGTGAAGTTTGGGCCTTAGAATTATTTATATTTTAGTCCGTTATCCCGCTTGGCTGGCGGGTGCTGTAAGCCTATTGAATAGAGTAATTTTTACTACTATATGACACGAGTGCTAATATATGAGCAGACACAAGAACAATGATTGATTCAATGCTGGGATGAGTTTCAAATACTGTTTATTTAGGCATAAACGATAGATAGCAGAAGTTAATCCACAACACAAATTTACAGTGTAAACAGTATATATTTGGATCGACCGAAGACAGGACTGTTTCGTTCCTTGTCTAAGGCCCCAATACCCGTTTCTTATTTCTATCTTAAACCAAGAAGTGCCCTCTGTGGGGGTAGGGGCAATGGGGAGGGGGGAGAAGAGGGCGTTCGGGGGAGGGATACAAAATCTCTTTGATACCATACATACCGACGAGGGCTGTTGCGTATGTGTCAGTTTACGGGGGAAGAGTTTGGGGGAGGGGTTTCCCTGGCCACCTGGGCCGACTGTAATAGATTTCACGTGTAGACGCAATTTGCTTAACTTGACCAGTGGTCAGTAGCCGAGAGGGGATCAAAGGGAGGGCTTGGCGAGGGTGGGGGGGTTTAGCCTGTACATACAAGGGGGTTGGCGAGGGTGGGGGTGTGTTTAGACTGTACATACAAGGGGAGTGTAAACATGTTAAATATATACAAGGGCAGATAACTAAGCTTGTATAATAATATAAGGAATATATATATATTGATGCATGTACAACAGTTATAGAAGAGAGTAAGTACATTCATATATACAAAATAAAGATACAAGATACAAATACAGTCACACATTCTTCATTCATTGGTGAGCACCGCAATGAGCCAGGATTAATTGTAGTTTATAGGTTGGAGCCATAGTGAATAAGTGCCATGGCACCAGGCTGAGCGCTGGCGCTTCTAGTGAGTTTACCACACATATTATACATGGAACGTGTGAGAATATATTTATATATAGTCATCGAAAGAGCCTGCTTCTGGTTTATCCGAGATTAACAACTAAAGAATAAAAAAGACTTTAGGCGGCCATCTTATAAACGTATCATGCAAGTACGATGTATCGCTGCGTTTATCTGTCCCTATGTTTGTCTTTCGAGTGATTACTTTTACTTTTGGTATTTAACTGACTCATGTGACGTGACTGTATGTTGTCTCTCGCGTGACTCTATCCCGTGCCGTGCAATTTCACCGCTAAACCTACTAATAGAAACGTTAAATACAATATTTTTACTATTATTATTATTATTTTGCCGTAAGCAAACCAACGGGTTGAATCTAGTCTTGCAATTATGTGTTAGTGTTTTGAATTATGTTAAGTTACTGTTGTTTTTTTGTTGTTTTTTAAACTAGTTCGAGTAACGTATGCCACGCATAGAAGACTCAACCCATTATTATTTTTCTACAAAGCAAAATGTTTGAAGGCTCGGAGCAGGGGTCGGCAACCTACGGCACGCATGCTAGACTTGGCACGCAGAGCGGCTTTCAATGGCACGCGGCATACCGCCCCGAAAATGAATTTAAGTCTTTTCAATAAGAAAACGATTGCTAGAGCAGTATATATTTTATGCGGTTGGCAATGAATTAGAAATCATACTTTGGCACGCTATTATCAAAAGGTTGCCGACCCCTGGCTTAGAGTGTATAAAGCTAGCTTGCAACCAATTTATGTAGGCATATTTACGGAATATTTCCAGCGTAACTTTATTTCCGGTGCTTAAAAAAACCTCACAATATAAATTTTTCCACATTTCTTCCACCCTCTTACTCCCACACACACGTGGTATACTTTCGTGTACCACACTTGACTAGAGCCCAACTCCTCTCTAAGTGAGAACGCAAGCCGAGATTACTCTCTTGGGGCTCGGAGAACTAGCTCTGCTCGTATCACGCAACAATGCCAAGTATCTGTAGAAAGCTTGGCACGAAAGGCTTGGCCGTTATCATCCACTCTCTAAATTCCTGCAAGACCGGGCAGTCTAAAATTAATTGCTCAACCGTCTCTTCTGCACCGTCTCTTTTGCAACCATGCAGTTTCAACATTGCGATTCGTGTTGGGAACTAAGCCTACTAAAGTAGGCCCCTATCAGAAATGTAAATTTGGCGACTGTGGACTGTTACTTTCTCCACTACTAGGTGGCTCGATTGGGCCGTTTTAGATGCTGCCATTCGCCTGGGCCCTTGCCAAGCACGTCCAGGCTCGTTAAGCGTTTATCTCCCACTTATGGATAGTTCTGCCAGAGCGTTACGTAACCATACCGGGGAGTATTGGGTTCAAATTCATCCAAAACAGAACACCATCAATTTATTCCCTGGGATTTTCTGATCTCCATGAATAATTTTGCAGACATGATACATTACATAATGTTTGAGTATCCTATATGTCCCACACGCTTCTTCAATACAAAAGATTATTGAGACCTACGCTTAATTATGGTTTGGGTTACGTTACTAGTTTTCCTGGTCCATTCAGGTAGCCCATTCCATTCCCCGACGACACGACAATCGGAAAGAGAGAGTACTTATTTGCATGTGTTCTTGCATATGAAATAAGGACAGTGTTTTTGTCCTTATATTTATCTTAGTAATAAATTGTTTTTTTGATGCCTTTCTAAATGAGAATTCGTTGCCTTATGTATTATTACTACTTTGCTCTTTGCCTTCCCTTCTTTTGAGTCTCTTTGGGATTAGTAATTTGACTTTTGGTTGTGCCAATGAGTGACTTAAACACTACTGGGCATTGGGATCTTCCAATAATCCTCCTGTTTGCTATGACTAAAGGAAGCCGGCCGCCTTAGCCCTTCAATTGTACAGTTAGAACAAACATTTGCCAACACTTTGATGCTTTACCTGTTATCTTTAAACATTAGTAAGTAGTGTTCACGTCGGACCAAAGTGAGTATTGGGTAGCCAGCACAATGCCTAGCCGGATTAAATTTGCCCATATTAATTTTTAGATACTCATCTTGGCTGCATTAGATTTAGGGACATCCTCCAGATCCGGGAACAAATCCTAGCCTTTACAAAAATTCGAATCCCAGGACATTCGGAGCACCAGAAGAACGCGCAAGTCCCATTCTTTAAAAAAAAACTCAACGCATTTTTTTTAATATCAATATGTCAAGAAATAATCTCACACTATGACAATTTAGACTAGCCCTTTATTTGGAAGTCATATTTATGTTATATGTACAAGTCGAGTAAATTTTAAACGAAAACAAATTAATGAAATATCTCGTACAGTAACCCGAATAAATGTAACTATAACCAAAACAAAATTGAGTTAGCAAAAGAAAATATGAGGCTGGCACTTCTTCTGATCTGTAGCTGACATTTTTTTCATTTCCGGTTTCCAAGATGGCGCGCTTCCAGTGAAGACTCGGGTTATAATTCTCAGTCGGCTGTAATTGAGAGGAGATTGCAGTCAGTAACTCGATCCTGGGCTCGGTCAGTCTTCCATCCTTTCAGTCATTGACGACACGTTTTACACTTTATGGCATATGTCTTTGGGTGTTGATGGGTTCTTGTGTTTTTTTTTTAAGTTTACGACGTATGCGTTTAGTGGATTTGGATTTAACGATATGAGTGACGTTTGGTATATTTGAGTTTAGGGTATATAATACCTCCTTCTATAAATAAAAATATTGCGTCCTACGCTCATCTTTTGTCCGAGTCTAGTCTTGCATCTTTATTAATGTTTTCAATGCTGTTTTCCAGGTTTGTTCAGCAAACCATTCCTTACCCCGAATGCCATTGGGGAAGAAAGAGTACTTATATGCATTTCTCCTCGCATAAGGGATAAGGAAATTGTCTTTATGTTTATCTGAGCATTGCAACAGGCTGTTATTGGGTTGAATTTCTAAATTAGATTTGTATGCATTATGTATTATTACTACTTTACGCTTTGTCCATCTGTCCTCTAGTGTTCTCTCGCATAAAAATGTCTACTAAGGTAGCTCGACAAGCTAATCTTCTGCTTATTTCTAGACTGCGCGGAAGTCGTTAATTTCTTTTACAATAATAATTTACTGACATATATAAAGAAGTCAATGGAGATTCGTAATTTAAAATAATATTAATAATAATAACATTTACACAAATGTTTTAATTCAACTACTGATTACTTTTATAAAAGAATTAGTTTAGTTGTTAAATAGTAAACTACCCTTCGGACCAAACTGATCATAGGGATGGTGAAGCAGCGTTCACCAGTTTCTGTGGCCACGGCATACAACGGGATGTGTATCCAGCACAATGCCCAGCCGCCTTTACTGACTAATGTCATCAGAGCTGGGTAGACTCAGCTCAAGTCTTGGGAAAAGATCCGTGCTTCACCAGGATTCGAACCCAGGACCTTCGGACCGCCAGTCGAACGCGTTGCCGCTCGGCTACCGTGCCCCACCTGCTAAATAATAAAAATCAATGTCTACAGTGAGTGTATTTGAGTCTATGGCATAGTGCTAAGTCCAACCCGTGTCTCACGCGTGTGTGAAATATAATTTTAAGGTTTCTACTTTCTGAAAGCAAATAGGAAATCTAAAAGTCCTAAAAATCTTTGCAATCTTTAAAAATTACAAGTTTTAATAATGGAACACAAAAAAGTTAAACCTACCTATTGATATTATATAAAAACTAAATAAAACAAGGCTACTCAATAGGGTAATGAGCCTAGGTCAACCGCCCACATGCCATTTAGGGGACACTTACAACACTCTTATGGAGGACACGTGCATGCCGGAAACAAGACCGTAAAAGTCAACTATGACACAATAAGCACACGTGTCTTTCAATAAACGGGAAACGGTTTTGACATATAATCTAGATTGTTCTACATTTTCTGACATTACAAACACGTTCATTTCGGTATAATTTCTACCATTTTATTACATATTATTCTACGTGAATATGCTGTAGTCATATATTTCTTTTAAATGTTTAGGTATTGACTTCTTTTTCGCTTGCTTCTGTAAATCCTCCTATTATACTAATTTCACTTTCTCTCTTCCTCTATTTCTCTTGCTTTTATCCTTCTTGCTCTCCTTATATCTCTTTCTCTCACGCGCTCGTTCATTTTAAGCTTCCGTTACAGTCTAAACGCATGCTCCAAAACTCAGTGCAACCTTCGAACCTGATGAGCTCTGTGTAGAATATTTATTTTATTTGTTTTAGCTGTCTCATTCGTCCAAACTTTTTATTTAAAAAAAAAAACTCTTTCGCGTCCCCGCCTTCAGGTGATGACGTCACATCTGTTCTACTTTCCGTTTGGCCCGCGAGCTTAACGGTAAAGACACGCGTTTAGCTCGCGATTAGCATTTTGGTACTTAACTATCTCATGGTGTAATAGTTTTCTCGTCAATGTAGTTGTTCGTATAGGTGTGTGTGGGGGGGGGGGGGCTGATGGATGGTAGATGAATAGCGTACCGAAGGTTCTGGGTCTGTGTCCACGACATACTAGGTGATTGTGCGTCGAGCACAATGCACAGCCGCCTTTACTTTACCATGACTAAGGTCAGGTACGCTATCAGAGCTGGATAGACCCAGGGACACCCTCCAGATCTTTCACCTGTATTTGAACCCAGGACATTCGGTACGCCAGTCGAACGCACTGCCGGCTCGGCCACCCCTGCCCCACCCACCCCGACCCTTCTAAACAAGTTACCCATGTCTAAGGCGTGAAGTAGTTTATCTCCACCCCAATCAGTCTACGGTGGTTACTAGCAAACACTTCTGTCCTGGTGTTTATACACCACTGAACACAGAAACACCTCTCACTCACACACACACTCTCCCTCTCTCTTTCTCTCTCTTCGCCTCACTCACTCATAACATCGCTGGTCATGCCCGTGTCACTGCGAACTCCTCAGCAAGGGAAGAGAGAGAGAGGGGGTGGGGGAATGGGGAATAGATAGCAAAAGGAATCGATGGAACGCAAGAGAGCTATTTGAAAAGGAGAAGAAAAAAAAAACTAGTTATAAAAAGATAAAAAAAAGTCACCCGGCGTTCAGAAACTAAACGAAATACAAAAGTTTCTTAAAAGCTTGGAATCAGAATTGTGTGTTCATTTTGTAAAGGAAACAAATCTGCAAATCTCATGATTATAATTCATATTGGGATAATTTCTCAGATCATTTATTAAAAAAAAACAAAAAACACAACAACTTGGGATTTCATTGCTCAAAAAGTATTTGACTTTTCGGAATGAAGTTATTTAGCATGGTGTTATTGTTATAGTTTTATAATGTTATAGTGTAGGAGTGGCTTTGTGAAATTCAATTTCAGCACGGTTGCATTTTACAACATTTTGTCATTTTTCTGGAAAAGTCGGATTCCAAATGTGGTAATAACTTACAGAGTGTAAATTGTAATTTAAATTATACTTTACTTTTAGGACTTTAATTTATTAGCTCTACCTTTCTTTTGTTTAGTCACAATTAATTATAGTCTATTTGAAAGGTTTGATCTATAATTTCGACGTCCAGTTGATTAATACACTAATTGGCGCGCATAATTAATCATGTTTCATCTTATTAGATTTCAAGCCCAAAATGTACAAACTTTGATATCTTACTTTCTTTTGATTACCTGATTATATAATTGTTTGAAATGTTCGTTAATTTCTCATTTACAGTCTTTAGCGTACAGTTTTTAATATAAGGTTGTAATTACATCGTCATTTCGCTCGGCTGGCACACCGAAAGTCCAAGGGTTTAAATCCTGGTGAAGGCTTGGAGTCCCCCCCCCCCACCACTCCCCCATCTCCCCAGAGTTGACATGGTGTTTCAAAAATTTTGCCAGCTCTGAAGGGGGAAAAGTAAAAGCGGCTGGCATTGTTCAAGCCATAGCCCTTATTACAAGGACATCCGAACTGGTGAACGCTGTCCCACCGGCCCTATGTATAAAATTAGTGTGATGGAGATACTTTAACTTTAATTAATTTTATATGGAGCCTAACAGAGTAGCGAAAGTCTACCGAATTCCGAATCTAAGTATTTGAGCCAGCTATTTGCCGAATTTATAGTTTCGTTTTCCTTAGTTTGGAATTTGGCAAAAATTGACTATAGATTATAGCCTAAATTTAACAGTTTGATATTTATTGAAATACAAGCTAAATTGCCCGGCGTTGTCCAGGTCAACAATCTTTTTTTTAAAAGTAATATTGATATAAATTTAAAATAATGTAGAAAAAAGGTATGGAGTAAATGGAGAATCGAACCCTGGTCGTCTGCATGGCAGTCCGATACGTTATCATCTTAGCTAGCGAAGACACATGTCCGAAAGGAAATCGCAAAACTATAATATGAGACAATAACGTCACGTGTCTTAAAATAACAAATATTATTTGTTGAACACACACTCAGTCTACTTTATATAAGAATAGATAGAATAGATAGAATAGATAGAATAGATAGAATAGATAGAATAGATAGAAGAGATAGAATAGATAGAAGAGATAGAAGAGATAGAAGAGATAGAAGAGATAGAAGAGATAGAAGAGATAGAAGAGATAGAAGAGATAGAAGAGATAGAAGAGATAGAAGAGATAGAAGATATAGAAGAGATAGAAGAGATAGAAGAGATAGAAGAGATAGAAGAGATAGAAGAGATAGAAGAGATAGAAGAGATAGAAGAGATAGAAGAGATAGAAGAGATTTTGTTTCTCATTTGGAAGTATTTTTGCGCTTATTTTTTGCCGAGGTGAATGGTGCCGAAAAATAAAAAAACGGAAATATTCGGCCAAAGCGATTTCCGTTCGCGCCTTGTTGTTTTAATACAGTCGTGAATAATAAAATATATTTCTTCTTTATCAACTGTTTACAAATTATAAATGTACAAATTACATATTTATTTACCGCTATTCATAACAATTAGTCTTCGAATGCATTTACCCTATGTTATTTAAAAAAAAAAAGAATAAGTATGTCTTTAATTTGTTTTTGTTTTAATTCAATGTCAATATTAATAAATATTATCAGCTTGTTTAAAAGTGTGCTCGGAAGTTCGTTCAACCACAGAGGTGCAGTAGGAGTGAGTCGCAAATGATTTTCTATTTTCACTTTCGGTACCTTGAGTTAATGATGAATTTTGTTTGAACGCAGTGCTGTTTTCTCTGTTGTGTGTAGCTTAACCATGGATCTGATACAGGCTAGTGGGGAGATTAAACATGAAGGCTTTTATAGAGCAATAGTAAGAACTTTAAATTTTAACCTTAATGTTATAGGTAGCCAGCCAGTGCAATTGTGTTTTATCCTAAGTGTTATAGGCTAGGTAGCCAGTGCAATTGTGTTTTATCCTAAATGTTATAGTAGCCAGTGCCATTGTGTTTTATCCTAAGTGTTATAGGTAGCCAGTGCAATTGTGTTTTATCCTAAGTGTTATAGGTAGCCAGTGCAATTGTGTTTTATCCTAAATGTTATAGGTAGCCAGTGCAATTGTGTTTTATCCTAAGTGTTATAGGTAGCCAGTGCAATTGTGTTTTATCCTAAGTGTTATAGGTAGCCAGTGCAATGTCGTTAGACAATCTGTTTAAGTTTCACACACATACTTTTTAACGTTTTTAATATTACATTTTTTAAGAACTTTTTATTTCTTATGTAACTATTACAATACGTTGAACAGTATCATTACTTTACGTACTGTTTTGTTTGGGTCAATGTAACTTTTAAAAGTGTCTTACTTTGTTTTTCTGTGTTTAGTTTTTTATTGTTCCTTGTATTTTGACAATAAGCTGAAAGCTTTTAAATTTTACTCGCAGTTCATTGAGCGCGCGTGGCTGGTTTTTCTATTCATTTTTTGGGCAAAGCTTTTAATGCGGAGAATCGGTAATACCCGACGCTCTTGATATGTTAATGAAACGCATTTTTTTCCCTTCTCTCACTTTCTCCCTATCTCTCTATCTCTCTATTTCTCTCACTGTCGTGCTTTTACTTTATGTCTCCGTTTGTCTGGATTACACGTATCTACCACATTAGACCGACGGTGGTAGTTATAGCTTTGTATTTGATTTTAATGAATGGAAGCATTTCCTTCGGTACACTGACTTTTCCACCCTCTGTCTCTATCTATCTATTTATCTATCTATCTATTTATCTATATATCTATCTATCGGTCTATCTGTCTATCTGTCTATCTGTCTATCTGTCTATCTGTCTATCTGTCTATCTGTCTATCCGTCTATCTGTCTATCTGTCTATCTGTCTATCCGTCTATCTGTCTATCTGTCTATCTGTCTATCTGTCTATCTGTCTATCTGTCTATCTGTCTATCTGTCTATCTGTCTATCTGTCTATCTGTCTATCTGTCTATCTGTATATCTATCTATCTATCTATCTATCTATCTGTCGATATATCTATCTGTATATCTATCTATCTCTCGCTTACAATTTTCTACTTGCTTTGTCTATCTTTGTTCACCTCTGCTTCTGTAGAAAACTTTCCCTATCAATGATAAGCGATTATAGTAGTTTTAAACAGTGTACTTATTGCTACTATGACCTTCATGCTCTCTCTCTCTATCTCTCTATCTCTATCTACAACTTATCTTTATCCGTATCTGCACGTCATTGTTAATCCATTGTAGAACTCACTCTTTATCACATTTTAATGATGTGCTAAAGTAGCGTCCGTTCATTTAGTTATCTATCCGTCTAGGTACTTATCCGCGTATTTGTCCGTCTATCCACAATCCATTTTTCTATCTATCTATATATCTACCTATATACGTATCATCCCACCCGCCATCTTTCTAGCCATCAATGTATCAATCCATTTATCCATTTATCTTTTAAAAGAAAACTTTATATCTTTTTATAAACCCTATTTATCTATTTTTCTATCCATCTAGTCACCCATCGGCCTATCTATGTATTGATTTATGCATCTATCTGTCAATCTATCTATCTACCTACCTACATATCTTTCTACCTATATATCTATTTTCCTATCTATATATCTAACTATGTATCGATCATTCTATCTATCTATCCGCCTATCTATCTATCTATCCACCTATCTATCTATATATCCACCTATCTATCTATATATCCACCTATCTATCTATATATCCACCTATCTATCTATATATCCACCTATCTATCTATATATCCACCTATCTATCTATATATCCACCTATCTATCTATATATCCACCTATCTATCTATATATCCACCTATCTATGTATCTATCTATCCGCCTATCTATCTATATATCCACCTATCTATCTATATATCCACCTATCTATCTATATATCCACCTATCTATCTATATATCCACCTATCTATCTATATATCCACCTATCTATCTATATATCCACCTATCTATGTATCTATCTATCCGCCTATCTATCTATATATCCACCTATCTATCTATATATCCACCTATCTATCTATATATCCACCTATCTATCTATATATCCACCTATCTATCTATATATCCACCTATCTATCTATATATCCACCTATCTATGTATCTATCTATCCGCCTATCTATCTATATATCCACCTATCTATCTATATATCCACCTATCTATCTATCTATATATCCACCTATCTCTCTATATATCCACCTATCTATCTATATATCCACCTATCTATCTATATATCCACCTATCTATCTATATATCCACCTATCTATGTATCTATCTATCCGCCTATCTATCTATATATCCACCTATCTATCTATATATCCACCTATCTATCTATATATCCACCTATCTATGTATCTATCTATCCGCCTATCTATCTATATATCCACCTATCTATCTATATATCCACCTATCTATCTATATATCCACCTATCTATGTATCTATCTATCCGCCTATCTATCTATATATCCACCTATCTATCTATATATCCACCTATCTATCTATATATCCACCTATCTATGTATCTATATATCCGCCTATCTATCTATATATCCACCTATCTATCTATATATCCACCTATCTATGTATCTATCTATCCGCCTATCTATCTATATACCCACCTATCTATGTATCTATATATCCGCCTATCTATCTATATATCCACCTATCTATCTATATATCCACCTATCTATGTATCTATCTATCCGCCTATCTATCTATATATCCACCTATCTATGTATCTATATATCCACCTATCTATCTATCTATATATCCACCTATCTATCTATATACCCACCTATCTATGTATCTATATATCCGCCTATCTATCTATATATCCACCTATCTATCTATATATCCACCTATCTATGTATCTATCTATCCGCCTATCTATCTATATATCCACCTATCTATGTATCTATATATCCACCTATCTATCTATCTATATATCCACCTATCTATCTATATATCCACCTATCTATGTATCTATATATCCGCCTATCTATCTATATATCCACCTATCTATCTATATATCCACCTATCTATGTATCTATCTATCCACCTATCTATCTATATATCCACCTATCTATCTATCTATCTACCTCGTTCAATCTCAATATTTCTCTATCGATCTCACACCGTCTCACCGACCGTTAAAATTTAAACGAATATTTGCTCCTTTTTTCAGTCTGTATTTCATTTCTCTAGTTCTCTTATTCTCTTTCTAACGATCTTTCTATCTCTCTCTCTATTTCTCTTTCTCTCTTTCTCCGTCAAAGAGACACTATGAATGCTCCTTTTCTTCCCTCTGCAAGCGCTATTTTACCCCAACGTATCTTACTAATTGCTTGCTACTAAACATAAATATTCTATTAAAAACTACTTAAAACACAGGGCTTGAAAGTATTGAATAACGAAAATCTACGTATGTACATTTAGTTTAGTTTTAGAAATAAGAAGTTTTTCTTGAAATGTGTACATTATTTAATAAGTTTCCATTTGAGTGAAACTTTTTTTTTTCTTCTGTATGCTATTAGTCGGTTGCGCAATGGTTGGTCTGCCCGCAGTAGACTAAGGATAAGACAAAACAAATGACTTTTAGCTCATTGTTTGGTTTCTGGAATAAATACAATTCGTTATTGGTCAATACGCGTATATTTAACGTTATATTTGTATTATATAAAATCAACCGTAGTAGCCGTTGTTTTTGAAAGTGTGTTTTCGCTGGGGAAATAGTGAGAAAATATAGAAACCGGCTTACATATTGTATACACCTATACTAGACTTTTGTTTTTAATTGCTTAATATGACTCGTTTCGACGACCCTTGGTAAAGATAAAGAATAGAATCCACGAGGATTGGGTAACCCATTTCATAATAGTGTGCCAAGTGCCAAAGTAAGATTTCTAATTCATTTAGCGAACCAATAGTCTAAAATGTATTCTACTCTACCACTAAATTTCCTTAAAAAAAATTACTTGAAATGCTTTTTTGGTTGTTGTCCGCGTGCCATTGAAAATCGTTATGCAAGCTAAGTGTGGCACGCATTCTGTAGGTTTCCGCCCCCTCCAATAAACTATATACAATTACAATAAAAAACAAATGTCAATGTTATCTTCTCTAATATGTTACATAGACTCGTGTTTAAACCGTCAACTATGTCATCATAATAGTTACGTTATACAACATAACACGATCGAACACTTTTGCACGTGAAGAAATCAATACGATACAAAAATTGATTTATTTTTTTTCTTTTTCAAACCCAGGATTAGCCAATAGAAAAGCAAATAAATGAGTACTGGATCCACATTTGAATAGAAAAAAAAATGTTCAAATGAGTGCGCACGTTGCACTACATACACCTCTTCCCACGGTATTGAACCGATTCCTCGTTTTTTTTCTCACTGCTTCAATTTTAAATGAGTTATGCTAATTCTTTTTTTTTAAGCACAATTTTTTTCTTTAGCAAATTTTTTTTTTTATTTCTGACTATACTTTTTTTTTATTCATTAATCTTAATAATCAGAGCATATCTTATCTTTAACATTACATAAGCTCCTTCTGTAAAGAAGATTATTGCGTCCTACGCACATTCGTAGGTGGAGACTAGTCTTGCATTTCTAGTAATGTGTTTTTAAAATTGACTGGTTTTTCTGGTTTGTTCAGGCAACCCATTCCGTGCCCCGGATGCCACTTGGGAAAAAAAGAGCACTTATATACGTTTGTTCTGGCATCTTATCTTATATATTACAGACGCTCCTTCTGTAAAGAAGATTATTGCGCCCTACGCAAATCCGTGGATTAAGTCTAGTCATGCTTTTCTATTAGTTTTTTTTTATGATGTTAAGTCACTGGGTTTTCCTGGTTTGTTCAGGCAACCCATTCAATGCCCGAATGCCACCCCGGAAAAAAAAAGAGTATTTATATGCATTTGTTCTCACATAAGGGACAAGAAAAGTGTTTCTGTCCTTATGTCTATCTGAGCATTGCAACATGTTGGTTTTGTGTTGTATTTCTAAATTATAATTTTATGCCTTTTGTATTGTTACTTCTTTTCTCTTTGCCCTTCTCTCCTCTAATGTTTCTAAGTTTAGTGATTAAACTATTGGGGTTACTCTTGTCAGTTGTGAATATTCACAAGTAATGAACCTTGCATATCGTTTCGAAATTTTTTCTAACATTTAATTTTTTTCTTTAGTTGATGGGTCCCATTCAGAGGATACATATTCTAGTATAGTTCTAGTCCAGGGTTGTGCAACAGGCGGCCCGCAGGCCACAACCCGGCCCGCCAGACCAGTTGTTGTGTCCCCAGCTAATAGTGTTTGTTTTTATTTACGTCCAAATGTATTTACAATTTACTTAACTCTAGTTATAATGAGATTACATTTTCCTATGGTAACTTGCCCTCTTAGTCATTCCAAAGTTCCAATGTGGCCCCCTGGTCTAGTCTAACTAAAGTGAGAAAGCTTTTTTAGTTTTATGTTCTTACTTTTTTTGTAAATTTGCCTTTATATAAAGCATAAGGGATAAGAGGGCTTGTACAGCCACAGCAGAAGCTGCAAGGACAGGAGCGCACACTCCCCAAGGGCACACTAAATTCGGTCGTCTCGCGAGACTAATGGGAGCCAACAACAAAAGATAAGGAAAATGTTTTTGTCCTTATGTTTATCTGAGCATATCAGGAAGTTTTACGCTGTTGATTTTTTTTATATTAAACTATTTCTATTAGAATTGAGCCAAAGACTTCTATGGGGCGTGGAATTGATTTCGTCACGGGTAGTTGAATAACTGAAGTTGTTGTTTGAGAGTAGGTGGATAATCGCGATATAAGAAAGAAAGAGAAAAACGTTGATTGCTACCTTGAGAGCTTCAAGGTTTACTGGGAACTGATGCAATAAGTGAGTTAATTCCGGAGATGGCACAATGTGTAGTTTTAACCTAAGAGACCTATAAGATAGACCGCTTGTTCTGATATTTCTGCTATTTGATAACATTAAAAAAAACTTAGTTTTGGAATTTTTGATCGCACCAAGTCACCTAGACTACGGGTCTAGTAATTCGCTATGATATTCTCAGTTGTATACAGCGGAATCCTTTGATGCAATCCTAGGAGCGTAAATAAAGGTCATTCATAACAGCCATATTGGTTGCGCACGGGGGAAAAAAGAAAATTTAAGCTCTAAAAATAGAGCAAGATGTCCATCTTATTATAGTATTTGCTTCTATATAGAAGAGTATTAAATCCACTAGGCCCAAAACTCCTGCAGGGCGGCAGGGATCTCGGTCGGCGGCAGGGATAGAAACCGCGACGTGTCGGTTCACAGTCCGGTGAACTAACCACAGGACCAGCCGGCCACTATACCTACGATATTTAGTATCACATTTACAATCTTTAAGGATTTTTTCCCAAGTCTAATACACAACTGCCGGAAATTTTTCTATTAAATTAAATGCAACTGACCATTGTGCTACCCACACTATCCCCTTGAGCATGTCGTGGGTCATGATCTACATAACACAACTCATTTTTCGTATCATGACATTGATTTAGGGTTTGGGATAATCAAGCTTTACCTGCAAAATTCAATCAATCCCAAATTCTTTTAAACGTCAATAATTTCCACCATGAAAAGATATGCAAAACCATACATAACATTTTAATCAATTTTCAAGTTTAAGCTTTCAAGATCTCCGTTAAATCTCATTCAATCTCTCTACCTGTCAGAAAATGAACTTTATTTAAAATCGATATCTTTGAATTAATCTTTGCATTATTATTTTTTTGGTTTTGATACCTTCTTGCATGTTGATACGTTTTGATTCTGTACATTTCATCATGCTTACATTATGTTTGTTGGCATCGCTATACAAAAGTATTTATTATTATATTAATGTATTTTATTTTGAAAGGGATTTTATCAACATGGTATCAAGCTGTAAGTCTAATATTGTTTTTTTTAATTGCTTTTAATTATTTTTTATTCGCTTTCTGAAAGACATATGGGGCATGGAGGGCAGCGCGTTCGACTGGCGCACTGAAGGTCATGGGCTCGAATCCTGGTGAAGGCTAGGATTTTTTTCCCGGTTCTGGAGGGTGTCCCCGGGTCTCCCCAGCTCTGATGGGTACCTGATCATAGTTGGGGGTAAAGTAAACTACGGCTGGGCATGCCCTAGTATGTCTTGGCCACAAAAACTGGTGAACGCTGCTTTACCGGCCCTATAGTAAATTTAGTCCAGCGGGTATTTTACTTACTTACTTTTTAAAAGCTTAGGCTACGAACTCCAGTGCGCAAAAAAAGAGTTTCTATAAAATAAAATTATATCTGTGTTCTTGCTGAAGAAAATGGCTCTATGCATGTATTTGTTGCTCAATGTTAAATGCACTACATTATGCTTGTTAGCCGCGCAATATAAATAAACTTATTATTATTGAAATGACTAGCCAAATGAGTTTTTTAAATATTCATAACTATATCAAGTAGCACAACTGTAGCAACTAACAAAACTCTACTAATTGTGCTTCTGTTTTTCCACCAATCATTTTGCCTATGATACAAACAATCAACAATATAAACAAAAATGGCCTTCCTTGTGGTTCTTTTTTGGCTCGGAATATGAAACACTCTGTGCATTAGTTAAATTAGTAGCCAAGGGCTACGGAGATGTAACAATGGACCAATCAGATCCATGGATCCTAAAAAAAAAAAATGGCAGCCGCTGACTTAACGCATATCTAATCTTTAACAATGATTCTCAAGTGTTTTTTTTTTAAAAAACAAAAATCCTAAGAGTTAAATGAAAACAACACAACGCCTCTGCAAAGTTTCTTCATGGAAAGTTTGTACATTTTTAAAATGTTAGCCAAACCGATTGTTTTAACTTAAATGTGCGTATTGCTGCTGAGAGTTAACACCCTTGCCCATTTTACAATTACGGTATATAAGATTGACTTGTATAAGGGGCAAGGGTGTTAACTCTCAGCAGCAATCTTTACAATTACGGTATATAAGATTGACTTGTATAAGGGGCAAGGGTGTTAACTCTCAGGAGCAATACGTCCCATTGTGCGCGTGCAATTTTCCCGCTCTGAAAAGTCTAAAAAGCGACAAGGATGCCTGATAGTGGAATGAGAGTTTGTTAATCGCTGCTGGATTTTTTCTCCTTACTTATGGAACAAAGGACTAGACACCGACCGAAATTCGGTTTTGGCCGAAAGTCAATGTATATTATTTGGTATGGTTTCCATTTCGGCCGAAACTAAAAATTTGGTTTCGGTCAGTCTCTACAAAGGACTTTTGCGAACTAATCTCCAGCGTACTCGTTTTTTGGGTCGGACTTCTTCAGCTCTCTGCATGTCATGCAGAGCTGGCCATTTCTGTTCTTTGCATCATTTTCTCCAAAGGATTTTTTGTCAATTTTTATTTTCATTGAACCTGTGAATTTTTATTTTTTGTTAATTATTTTTTTTTTTTTTGCAATTCCTGTCATTTTTGGTCTTTAGCTGGCTTTAATTTTTTTTTTTTTTAAATGCCGGTCTGTTTTAGCTAGCGAATTTCTATTATTAAATAAATCTTTTCGATAATGTTTTCCGTGAGACGAAAACATTGGCTGACTAAGAAATGTTTTATAAGTCCCTGATATCACCACAATAATGGAAATATTATTGCCATGACATCCATTGCCATGACATCCATTGCAATGACATCCATTGCCATGACATCCATTGCCATGACATCCATTGCCTTGTATCTTTGTTTTTTTTTAAATTAATTAAATGAATTGACATTAACTTTTTATGTCAGTTTTTTTTTGTTTTTTTTTTTGGTTATTTTTCAACTATTGGGGTTTTGCCGGAAATGTGTGTTTTAGGAGTTCTGTTGGCGAAAAAAAAGGCTTGGGTGAAACTGCTTGATATCTAGGGGAAAACTGCTCGATAGATTTTGGGGAAAAAAATGGTTTATAGATATTCTGGAAAAAATGCTTATATATTTTGGGAAAAACTACTCCAAATCGTTCGGTCAAACACTGCCAGTAGCTTTGGGGAAATACAAAACCAATCATACAGCTTTTTCCCTCGTCAGTCCTCGAGCTATTGGCAATCTCTTGCTCGTGTGTGTTTCTGTATGTGTGTGCGTGTGTAGGCATATGTGTGCATGTTTGTGCGTGTATATGTGCGTGTGTGTGTGCGTGTGTGTGCGTATGTGTGTGCACGTGAGTGTCTGTGTTGTTTCAAAGCGAGCTAATCCTCTACCAAACTGATTTTGGTTAATGACGCCATCAGCAGGTTTGTTGACTGCGTCATTGCATATGTCAACTACAGAGTGAAGTTTGCGCCCCCTTCTCCCGCTTCTCTCTGTTTTACTCCATACGCCTGTCTCCCCCCCCCTTGCCCCTCTCCCCACCATTCACCACAGCAAATTCATAGAGACGTACGCCCCGTGGCCGATGTTTTGTCCTCTTCCCCCCGCTCGCCCCCCACCCAGGGGCAGACCACTCTCGTGTTACATATTTATTTACCCTCTCCCGACCGTTCCCAACCGTCCACCGCCATGTTGGAGAACTATCGAAAACTGGTGATCCATTAAGGGGTGGAGAATGATGTCAAACTTGTTAGCTAATATTTAAAGCAAACATCATCACGTGTGCTTCCCTCCCCACCTCTTGGTTTCTCTCTATCTTTATCTTTCTACTTTCCCCCTCACTCCCTCTCTCTCTCTCTCTCTCACTCTGTATAGCTAACTTTCGAAAGTGTCACTCTCATTTCTTTTCTCTCTTTTTCTCTTTCACCGTTTTACTATTTATTTACTATCCCTGTCATAATCTTTCTCTTTCACTCTCTTAATCTTTTTACCTCTCCACGCCCAATGTCACTCTTTCTCAAACTTAATTTCTTGCTTACTTTCTCTTTTTGTTCTATTCGTTTTTTTTTGTTTTCTACTCTCTCTCTCTCTCTCTCTCTCTCTGGTTTATTTGTCCCTTTCTCCTACATTCTCTCTCTCTATGTCCTACTTCTTTACAAAACAAATATATTTTTAAGATCACTTTCTGTAATTTCCTGGTTTGCTGCCACCATTTCTTTCCTCTCCATTTTCCCTTTTTATCATTTACTCTTTTATTCATTTTATTACTCTCTCTCTCTCTCTCTCTCTCTCTTCCTCTTTCGCTCGCTCTCTCACATTGTATGGTTCGAATTTTCCAAATTCCAGACTTTTTTTTCATTTGCTATTATTTTTTATTTTTCTTCCTCCCCATCTCTCTCTCTCTCTGTCTCTCTCTCTCTCTCTTTATCCTTCTCGCTGTCGTTTACGCTCTTTCATTCCCCCTCTCTTTATATATATACACATATGCCCAACCATATATGCATCCATCCACCATGCCATGATTCCGCTTCTTTGTCCGTACTACTTCTTGTGCCTCTGACGTTTCATCTGTCCATCCGTCTATAGTCTATACTCCGTCTGTCCGTTTATTTAGCAAGGGGGCGTGTCGATAATATCGAATTACAACTCCACCCCTAACCCACGGTGACTCCTCCCACTACAGGGACTGTATCCCTGATGGGTAAATCATAACCATAAGTCATTGTTCTTGGCCACGACAAAACACAAATTCAAAACATCGGGGTATTATCTACGGTATGCGGTGCGTAACGTCAACAGCACAATGCGCCACTAATTGCTAAATATAGTGAATAGACAAAAAAGTCAAGGGCAGGAAACGAAAAGGTATAAAAACGGACAATGGATTTACATTCGATTGTATGATTGGGTGGGACGTCGTGTCTGATTGGTGAATAGTCTAGACACAATCTAACGTTGGCGGAGAGAGTGGAGATTGTAGAATTCCTAAATTGTAGAATTCCTAAATTGTAGAATTCCTAATCTGCCAGAGAGTAATAATAGAAGGAAACGGATATCAACAGAAAAACGAACCAAAAAAAAACAAAAACAACACCACCAAATAATGGCGCCCGGTTCATGGGGCCTGGCGTTGTATAGGGCTCACAATCTCCTTGATAGCTATGAGATGGCCGAAGTAAAAGCTATTAAAATCTGTTTCAAAAGCTTAACGGACTAAAATCTCCTGTGGAAAAAAAATTTACTGTAATAAAATAGTATTGATTTCCCGAATTAACAAAGAGAGAGAGAGAGAAAGAGAGAGAGAGAGAGAGAAAGAGAGAGAGAGAGAGAGAGAAAGAGTAAGAACATTGGTATATACAGATAGATAGAGAGAGAGATGTAGATAAGTAGATAATAGATAGATAAATAGAAAAAAATATTAATGAAAAGTAAGGTCAATAGACAAATATACAGATTAACAGATTGATACACAAAGATGTATAGATTAATAGATAGAGATATATAGATAGATTACTAGATATAGAAATATAGATTAATAGATAAAGATATATAGATTTATAGACAGGGATAGATGACTACAACTATAGATAGAAGGAAATATATAGGAAAGATAGATATCTAGAAAGATAGAAAAAAAAAAGCGATATATAGATAGATAGTCAGATAGATAGATAATCATTATATATTCTGTTGATACAAAAAAAAAAGAGCGTTAATAAACAGTCAGGGAGATAACCCAGGGGCTTGAATCGATTGTTCAGTTTCCGAGGGTTCGCAAATTATTTTTAAAGTAGGGCCCCATATTGTGATGAAATTTTTTGAAATCATGGACTAAATTTCTGCGAGATGCCGTGATAAATAACATAAAATACGAAGCTGGGAGGAATAGGAAGAGAAAGAAGGAAAGAAAAAGAATAGAGAAGGATTTACAAAAAGAAATATAAGAAAGAAAGAAGGAAGGAAAATGGAAAGAGAGAAATAAGTTTAAAAATGAGAATGTAATCGAAGGGAAGAATAAAGAAAGTAAGAGATAGCGATTTAAAGAAATGGGGAGAAAAAGAGAGAAAGAGACAAAGAGAGAAAGAGAGAGAGCGGGAAAGAGAGAGAAAAAGAGAGTGAGAGAGAAAGAGACAAATAGAGAGAGAGAGAGGGGGTAGAGAGAGAGAGAGAGAACGAATTATATTAGCAGCTAGAGTTATACATTATTTAAAATCCAAAGCTAATAAAGAAAACAACTCTTATATAATAATCACGATATTATGTAACATTGCTAGCATTTCGCTTTTTGCCTAAGTTACCGTAATAATAGCCCGGAGAGAAGTAATGAATTACATTACATAATTTCATATTTCAAACTTTCTAATGAAGCTAGACTATCTATAAATAGTTCGATGGAAATCTGCGATATTTTTCAATGTTTCATTTTTCCTTGCTGTTAAGTCTTACGTCTAAACATTTAATCAGTTTTCATGACATAATATTACAATGCGTCAAAAATAGACTTCGTATTAAGGACAGCAAAACAGGTAATTAAAGATGATATGAGTTCGTATATATTACTATATGTTCGTAAGTGTTTATACATAAAATAACAAGGTTGCTATTATAGTGAAATGACATGATAGCTATGCATAATTAATTAAATTCTTTGTTGTATCATCTCTGATCAAATACCATATTCTTATTTTTTTTCTTTCTACCAGCGATGTATGCTAGCTCGGAGTCAATTCCAGACAAATACGTTGATATGTCTGGTTTTTTTTTTAGCTGTTCTGTTGATGTTTTGGTTTTGGTCTGTTTACCAGATACTAAACAAAAAGTGATAAAAATGTGGTCCCCTCCGCTACCTTCATCTGCAGCCAGTGGTGACCGTGTACGTCCAGGATTGGCCTCTTTAGCCACATGAGGGCCTGCAAGGGAAATAAATCGTCTCACGAGACGTAATAAATGCCGACGAAACAAAAAGTAGATAAGTATACCTTCAGGCCAACATGATTTCATGAGGCGGTGAAGCAGCGTTCAAAAGTTTCTGTGGCCTCGACATACTAGGGAGTTGTGTGGCCAGCGCTTTGCCGAGCCGACTTTACTTTACCCTCCAGCTAAAGTCTGGTGCCCATCAGAGATGGGTAGACTCAAGAACACCCTCCTCCATACCAGAGAGGATGAAATAGTGCAAAGTTGGAGGATATGGTGAGAGTACTGTTGCCATATCTACCCGGAACCTCGTCGGGACACTCTGAGATAGGGATGTAGAAATGAAGAAAAAAATGTATTTAATATAATTACTTTTTATTTATAACACAAATACATGGAACTTGTTGCGGCAGAAGTAGTTCGTACACCAGATTTTTTTAGGAAGATTTCACCTTTTTCAGCAAGTCTTTGTTCCCTTTTATGTATTTACAAAGATCGATGCTAGTCAGTCTGGTATTTTCTCGAATGATGGCGCTAGGTCTAGAAGGTACTTGCATCGTCGTTACAGGATGCGCAACATGCAACGCCATCTGCGAGATGACCTTGTCAACATAAAACTAACTGAGACTGCATTTACATGTTGCGCTAACAGATGGCGTCAATGGCAGCCCTAGGTGATAGGCAAATGTGGAAACAATAGCGCAAAGTCGTGTGTGGTGAGAGTGCAATTTGTGATGGAGGGGGTGTATTGTACACGGTAGGGCAGCAAAATGATATACCACACAATAGCCATGGACCAGCTTGGTGGTCTAACGGTAGCGTTTCCACGCACCTTTGTAAAAGCAATATATATATATATATATATATTAACCATATTCCATCCTTTCTATTCGCTGGAAGAATACCCTACATATCTGGTATTATTTTCATTTTGCCTCCGAACAGTTTGATGACATACGATGCCGTTCAGTTGAAAACAGGACACCAAGTAACTCTATTGCCAACAGTTTGATGACATACGATGCCGTTCAGTTGAAATCAGGACACCAAGTAACTCTATTGCCAACAGTTTGATGACATACGATGCCGTTCAGTTGAAATCAGGACACCAAGTAACTCTATTGCCAACAGTTTGATGACATACGATGCCGTTCAGTTGAAATCAGGACACCAAGTAACTCTATTGCCAACAGTTTGATGACATACGATGCCGTTCAGTTGAAATCAGGACACCAAGTAACTCTATTGCCAACAGTTTGATGACATACGATGCCGTTCAGTTGAAATCAGGACACCAAGTAACTCTATTGCCAACAGTTTGATGACATACGATGCCGTTCAGTTGAAATCAGGACACCAAGTAACTCTATTGCCAACAGTTTGATGACATACGATGCCGTTCAGTTGAAATCAGGACGCCAAGTAACTCTATCCTTGCAATAAAAAATAACCCGCTCTAATGTTTCAACAATCTATTTTAAAATGTCCTTGATCAGTTTTACAACTGTTTCTCCATTGTTTTATTTGCTTTGTTTCGCCATTGAACAGTGACGCCCCCTTGAAGTAGAAGAAGCAGAATCTAGAGTTACGAAGTGTCTAAAAGTTCCTAATTTGAAAAAAGAGAATAAAAAAAAAATAGGGGTAAAAAGGGGAGGATGGTGCTAGGGAAGTTGAGGGTGAATGTGGGAGTGTCTACTTCGACACCAAGTCATGTGACTAACGCCTTGTCAAAGTCACGTGGTGCTTTTACCCCCCCCCCTCCTCCCCCCTTTCTGTGAGATCCAGAAATGTTAGCAGACGCAAGTTATTTTTTTATTTTTTTAAAACTTTTCAAAACTTGATTATTCCCTCCTTTCTCTCGGAATCGTACCGCGTCTAACTCGACGTGTTTCCGGTTTAGCTAGTTTTCGACTCCCCCCCCCCCTTTTCCCTTTTTTTTCAAACGCTCCGCCCCTTTTTTTCTTTCACCCACCGACCCGCCACTTCCCTATTTTATTGTACCCTTACGCTCTATTTAGTTTGTCTCTGTAAAGTTGTCCTTTGTGTACGAGATGTGTTATGAGTGTGTGTGTGTGTCTGTCAGAGTACGTGCGTGTGCGTGCTTGTAGGCTTACTTTGTTATATGTTAAATGCATTCTGAGCTTACATTATGTCTGTTGGCAGAGATATACAAATATAATTATTATTATTTATTATTATTAATGTACTTTCGATTAAAGACTGATTCAGGCTAAAACCAAAACCCAAACAATTCGTTGAACTAGTTCGTAATCTAATTTTGTTTTCTCATTTTGTTTTGAATAACTGTGCTTTCTTACACTCGGTAATTTACTATTAAATAGCTTCTTGTAGCGCTTTTTGTTTTTTATAAAGAAAAATAGCTATATTCGATGAGAGTGTGTAGGCTACCCTTACACTGGGTTACGTTGGCCTCGCCGGCAGCGCGTTCGACATTCGACATGCGTACCGAAGGTCCGATGGAACACACCGGACCAGGCTTCCATCACTGCCCTTTCTGTTTCGGCGATTTCAAATCTTCACTGAAGGGTTGGACTAAATACCTCAAGTGAAACTCTCTCATCTGTTTGTAGTTCTTGTTTGTGATGTTTTAAAATTGTATAATAATATGTAGTTAAATTGTGGATTTTTCCGAACTACGGGTCCTGTCCGCTCAAGACTTGCCACACCCGCGGCAAGCCTAAAAGACGTGTCGCGTAAACATCCGGTACGGTCTCCGCACTCACATGAACTACACTGCAGCTCCCCCCCCCTCTCCCACCTGCGGAATTCCACCGGATCATTTAACATGGCGGCTCGTTCGAACGTTCACCTGCACCCGTCGCCCGGTAGCACAATCCCAAGGTCGAGACATACGACACACAACTTTCCAACCATTTTTTTTTTCGTTCAATGATATTTTAGTATTGATTTTTTAAGCGCACTCAAATAA
Source organism: Anisus vortex (assembly GCA_949126835.1). Classification (NCBI taxonomy): domain Eukaryota; kingdom Metazoa; phylum Mollusca; class Gastropoda; family Planorbidae; genus Anisus; species Anisus vortex. The sequence continues at coordinate 11,078,831 of OX421509.1, forward strand.
TTTTCGTTTGTGTTTCTTTATTTTTCTCCCCATTCACGAGTTGTGCAAAGCTCGTCATTACGGCTTTCTCGTGTCAGCAATGAGCGTGTAGGTTGTAATTGGTGTAATCCATATGTATTCTATTTCATGGTGTAATGTGTAATGCTTACACATAGGATTTAGAGCGATTGGGAAGAAATAAACATAATAAAAAACAAAACATTAGGGAGGAGATTTCATTGGACAATTTGTAATAAAAATATAACAGATAATTATGGACATAATGAGCTTTGTAGATATTCTAATATAAATATCTCTCTATCTCTCTCTCTCTCTATATATATATATATATATAGTAGACTGTGTGTTAATGGATGCCGATCCCCATTGGTTAATTTAAAGACACTTGAACTTACTGTCTTAGATTTTACTTTTGCGATCTCGATCCCGGCGTGTGTCCTCCCTAGCTGAGTGGTTTTATTATCCGACTGCCAAACGGGCGTACTGGGTTCAATTTGTCCACTGATAGTTTTTTTTCTTTGTGTACTTTTGTAATGTTCATTAATAGCCTTAACTTTTTTTTAAAGATTGTAAATAATTTTTGCACTTAAAGTTTTCCTAAAATGTTTTCAGTAAGTAAAATCATAGACTATAATATACATGGACCGCTTGCTTTAGTTTTTCTGCTATATGATGACTCGAAAGACTGCTTATTTCGGAATTCCCGATTCTAAATGAAGTAATTGTAATACAAGTTCCATTTTATTGAATCGCACCATTTTTTTTAGAAATTGTGTGCGTCAATCTATGACTAAGATATGGACGCTATGGATGAGGAAGTTTTTGTTGATGAATTGAAAGGCATACTGGAGGTAAATTTTCAAATTAAATAATTACTTATTGAAGAAGTATGGAGTTTATCTGTTAGACTCATGTTCGGTGTATATTATAGTCTATGGTATTTCTGCTATATGATGACTTGAAACACTGATGATCGGAATTCCCGATTCTAAATAACGTAATTGCCATACCGGAAATAAAGTTATTGATATACAAGTTCCATGATTTTCTCAATGAAAAATTAAAATCGAAAGTAGTACAGAGCTGAAACATTTATAGATCAGTGTGGTGTGCGCACGGAAAAAAGAAAATAAGCTCTAAAAATAGAGCAGGCTGTCCATCTTATTATAGTCAATGATATATTAATAGGCCTACAAGTATTCATTTAAAGTAAAAAAAAAATGCGATTGAATAAAACGGAACTTGTATTACAATTACTTCATTTAAAATCGGGAATTGCAAAAAACAGAAGATAATAGCATAAAAAACTAAAGCAAGCGGTCCATGTATATTATAGTCTATGGTAAAATCTAATAATTATATTTTAGACGCATGTGGGAGTCGGGTTTTCGTTTCTCATCCAAGGATAATACCAACTTTTTGTTAAATAAAAAATCCATGCCTTTTTTAAAAATCCCGATTACATTATTTGTTTTAAAATCGTTTCCTAAATGATTTCAATAAATAACAATTATATTTAATGTAAGCAAGGTAGGCCTACCCATCAGAGGTGGGTAGACTCAGGGGCACCTTAGCCTTTACCGGGATTCGAACCCAGGACATTTGTTACGCCAGCCTAACCCCGCTGCCTCTAGGGCCACCGTGCCCTGTAGAGAGAGAAAGAGAGAGAAAAGGATCGTGGGGGTCATCTAAACCTGGAACAGTGTATGTGTGGTGGTGTGTATGTGGGCAGGGTGGGGTGGGGGGAGGGGATTCAATGGCGAACACTTACTAAAAAATACATCCACTGTTACTACTTAAAAGACTAGTTGTTGTTTTTTTTTTTTTTTTTTTTTTAAACGGTTCCATTCTCATCTCACCAACCATCACCCTTCTTTTTTCCCCACAAACACAATCCAGGTCTGCTCGTAATTAAAAAAATTAAATGGGTTCTGAAGACGCCCCTGGAAGTAGGAGGGTGGGTGGGGGTACACACCCACACACACACTGTGTCCTGGTTATCTGGTCATGTCTTTGACTGCCTTTGTTCTACATGTACTTACTATTATTGTCCCAACTATGTGGCAGATAAAATAGTGTTTATAGGGAGGGGCGTGTAGAGAGTAGAGAGTTATATATGGGTAAAGAGTTCTTCTTGTGATAGGCGGACAAGATCAACAGATGGTTATTCTCAGGAGGAATAGAGGAGTGTGTACTCAAGGCCATGTTAGAGAGAGTGAAAGATGTATGAGAGAGAGATAGAAAGAGAGATAAAGAGAGAAATATATATATGAGAGAGAAAGATGTATGAGAGAGAGAAAGAGAGACATGTGACTGATAAAGAGTAAAGGAGAAAGAGGGAAAAATTAAGAATCAAAGTGAGAGCTTGAGAGAGATAAAGAAACATAGAAAGAGAGAGAGACAGAGAGAGAATGAGAGAGAAAGAGAGAGAGACAGAGAGAGAATGAGAGAGAAAGAGAGAGAGACAGAGAGAGAGAGAATGAGAGAGAAAGAGAAAGATTTAGAGAGTGATGGAAATGGTTAGAAAGAAAGAGAACGAGAGAAAGGGAGACCAATTGAGCTTGAGAGGTATTAAGGCCGAGAGTGAGAAAAAGAGTAAGAGAGAGAAATAATTAGAACAGAGTGAGAGAGAGAGAAAGATAGAACGATGGTGTTTGAGAGGTATTGATGCCAGGAGTGAGTAATATTTGTTTTTGCAAGACGTTCGCCCAAACTGTAGCCCTCCTTTTGCCTTTTGTCAAAGGGAGAGAGACTGTGAAAAAAAAGGGGGAAGATAATTAGATTACAAGACCATGGCGTTAAAGAGTAGCGATGGTGAATGAAAAAAAGATGTTTTTTGGAGGGAGGGGCGATGTGACGGTCAACGTAGAGGGGGCTTGGGGGGGGGGGGAGTAGGGGTGTATGTTGAATGACAGAGAAGAGGACAAAAATAAACAACAACTCGCGGTGGTGTTTGGAGCAGGCGCCCAAAGTGTGGGGCGTTTTATACAAACATTCGTGTTGTGTAACTACACATACAGTAACAAATAGTCTCCAGATGGTGGGCCGTGTTGTAGATGAATGTTACGTGTCTTTGCACTATAGTGGTAGGTCTGACACGCGAACACTCCAGCATTACGAGTATGGATAGGTAGCCTACAAAGTTAGTTAGATAGATAGATAGATAGATAGATAGATAGATAGATAGATAGATAGATAGATAGATAGATAGATAGATAAATAGATAATATTACGTTTTTCTGTTGTAAGCCTAACGTTATAGAATGCTGTCTCGCCTTGGATTCTTTTTTTTTTACAATTTGGGTCAGCTGAACTCTTGTCTTAAGCCCTAACCTAACTCTTATTTATTCGATTGAAGACATCCGTTAAACATCCGATGAATAATTAACGTACTGCTTTTTGCCAAGTAATGAAACGTTCCATTAATTCTTATACTTATTTAACTTTTTTTTAAAATATAAATGTTGACAACGAATGCATAGACCTAGTATGCCGTGGCCACAGAAACTTGTGAACGCTGCTTCATCGGCCCTATGGATCAATAAATATATAGATATAATTGAAACTATATAATTAAACTAATTTAACCATAATTTTCCGCCCAAAAACCCTTCTTTCTGCCGACTCCTCGCTTCTGGAAGTGCCCCGTTTCTCTCTGACGACCATTGGCCTTAATATCCGTTCCGAAGGTGTGGTATCTATTTCCCATTCAACTCAGGCGAACAAGTTATACTGATACTTTCAAAAACAACATAAAAACTAATTATTTCAACATTTACCTTAGATAACATGCTTTAGACACATACTGTGTTACTTATATGTTAGGTCGGTTAATACTTCATTTATTTGATTTGCCCTATGTTTGTAAAGTTTTAAATCATCAATTAGCTTTATATTTATTAGCCTAGAAATGATATCCGTGTTTCTTAGTTGTATCTCACATGCGCTGTGAGCTTGCATTTTGTATGTTGGCAGCGCTATACAAATATTTTTTTTGTTATTATTATATATTATGAATATACAATGTATAAAGATGTATCTTGCATAATATATATTCAACATTATTTAACTTCAAGCTTTAGTTTAGAACTAAGTGAGGTCATTTCATTTTTTCCTCTTCTCCATCCACCTTGCCGAAGAATCAACTGTGAACCCTTTAAAAAAAACAACACCCACTCATTGAATCCCTAAGAACACTTGATCTTTCGAGCTCACTAAATAAAAAGAACAAGGGTAAAATAAAAAAATCATAAAATCTTAATGGATGTGAAAAAATAAATGTCAAAACTATCTTTTTTTTTTATTGTATTTGAAATTTTCTTGGGCGCAGTGCGATTCCACAGGCGGATCTAACAAAAATATTGTATTTTTTTTTTTTTTTTTTTTTTTTTTTATTTTTTTTTTTTGGGGGGGGGGGGGAGGGGGGTATACAAACTTTAATGGCAGGGAAATATTATTCAGGGGCGGTGTTCTAAATGCGTGAGTGTGTGTGTTTTTGACACCATTACTCCGACGTCATAGAGGCGCGTGTGTTTGTAGGACATCATATCTTCCTAATGGCGTTAAAATGCTTTTAAGGGGAGATAATTATGTAAGGTGTGTGGGGGGGGGGGGGATAACATTTCATTTACAAATATAAACACACACACACACAAACTCGCATACTCACAAATCAATAATTTTCGTGGGTAGTTTTTTTTTTAAATATAAATATTATTATTGCTTAGAACAGGGGTCGCCAACTTTTTGATAATAGCGTGCCAAAATTGGATTTCTAACTCTTCCGGCGTGCCAACAGATTGAAAGTCATACTTCTCTAGCAGTCAATTTCTTGTTGAAGAGGCTTGAATTGACATTTTTGGAGTCTTCCGCGATCCATATACAATAGCTCTGCGTCCCAAGTTTGGCACGCATGTCATAGGTTGCTGACCCATGGCTAAAAGTACATCTAAAAAAAACAACAAATCTTTCTTTTTTTGTATTACATTCAAAACAGAACGTATAATATTAAAAAGTATAATAAGATGGGCCGCTTGCTTTGATATTTCTGATGTTTGATAACTTGAAATACATTAAGTCCTCTAGACTTCCGGTATAGTAATTCGCTATGATTTTTTTCAATGGAAAGTTAAGATTAAAATCAAAAGTTGTATACAGGGGAAATCTTTAATGCAATTGTAGGAGCATAGAAGTCATTCAAGACAGCCTTATTGGTTGGGCACGGAAAGAAAAGAACATATAAGTTCTTAAATTAGTGCAAGCGGTCCATCTTTTTATAGTCTTTGATAATATTGTCAAGTCATTCCATACAAATACTAAATAAGAATTGGTAGACTGTATATACTTTAAAAATTTTTTTGCTTGTCAAAAATTCCACCAACGATTGTGTAAAGTATTCCGTCGGATGGAATTGATCCATAGGGCTGGTGAAGCAGCGTTCATGGCATACTAGGTAATTGTGTGGCCAGTACAATGCCCAGCCGCCTTTACTTTACCCCCAACTAAATTCAGGTACCCATCAGAGACTCAGGGACACCCTTTAGACTAGAAAACAAATCCCAGTCACCACCAGGATTCGAACCCAGAGCCCTTTGGTACGCCAGCCGAACGCAGTACCGCTCGGCTCCAATCTAGAAGGAACGTCTGTAAACTTATAAGGAGATAAGAAGATTCAAAACTATACGTTGAAATATTCAACCCCACCCTTCTTCCATGACAGTATAAGCAGGGGCGAAGCCAGAATGTTTTTCCTGTGGAGGATTTAAAGAAAAAAACGTTGAATAAAATATTTTTCTAAAATTTCCAGGGGAGTAGCCCCCTTCAGCACCCCCCCCCTTTCTTTGTGTATAAGAGATAGACGACTCCCCTGCAGAGAAACCGACGCTGAGAAATCTCATTTACAATGAAAGAAAACCCCATTTCCTTTCCTTTTTCCTGTCTGTGTATTAAAGACTGGAAGTGATCAAGTGTAACAGATATAGTATCAACTTCTCTGATGTAGTGCCCGGGGGGTTTTATGCACTGTGTTCATATTGGGACTTGGTGATTTTTTGGTTTTTTGGGCCACTATTTCTAGTGACATTACGTTCGACTAACACGCGTCCCAAGGTTTGAATCCCTGTGTGTCAGCCACCCGTCCCTTCTTATCCATGTAACGGACAGCCACGACCCACATTCGGGCACGAACATGGGTTGCCTGAACAAACCAAGAAAACCAGTAGCTTAACACGATTTTAAAACATTTATAAAATGTGTAAAGTAGTAATAATACGTAAGGCATTAACCCATTATTATAAATACAACCAAATAACGGCCTGTTGCAATGTTCAGATAAACATAAAGACAATAACACTTTCCTTATCCCTTATCCGAGAACAAATGCATAATAAGTACTCTTTCTTCTCGAGTGGCATTGGGCATGGAATGGGATGCCTGAAAAAAACCCAGGGAAAACCAGTAACTTAACATAATTTAAAAAACACTAATAAAGATTCAAGACTAGACTCAGACCATGGATGAGCGTAGACGCAATAAGCTTCTTTATAGAAGGAGCGTCTGTAATATATAAGATAAGATATTGTTTGTTGATTATCGTAAATATATCCACTTGGATTATATCATCATGGGGAAGTGGCCGGGTTGAAAGGGGGTGAGGGTGGGCGGAGGATAAGTTTGTCTAGACAATCACCACCCAGACAACAATGACCCACCATAACAGTCTACCCAAACAAAGAGTTCCTAAGAGTCCTAGACAGACCGCTGTTTGTAATATGTAATTGGAAATGGTAATCGAATTCATTGTCTACGAATCAGTACCAGCTTACATGTTGTTAGGCGGGTCGAAATTGAGAAACAATTACAGCAACATTTTCTAACAACACACCAGGGACCGTCTTTTGAACCCGCCCCCCCCCCACATCTCTCTTCCCGATCCCCGAAATCCCCAAATTTTCAGCTATTAAAACAAAACACAAAACAACTCAATGACGTCGGCTTTAGCACTAATTGGGTTATGGTCGGCTTTCTACTTAATTCCACTATTACTAACGGTCTGTTTGTGTTGTATTTAAATAAGTCAAAAAAAAAACAACAACTGCGCTCTCTTTAAAGAATACTCAGTTAGAGGGTAAAAACCAAAACATATGTTTTCTCTAAATAAAAAGTCTTGCAATTTTATTTTAAAAAAAATTTAATCAGGGGTCGGCAACCTAAGGCACGCTTGCCAAACTTGGCACGCAGAGCGATTTTCAGTGACACGCGAAAGACCTCCAATAGATGTTTTTTTTATTGATGAAAAAACATAGCTAACATTTTCCGGTTCTGTATGAGGAAAACTGACTCCTGAAGCCGATGTTTCTGAATGACAGAACAACACATTTCAGTGAGTTTGCATTTACAAGGATGGGGTCAAACAGCACTTGAACTGGAATGGATGTCCATATATCTTGAGGGAAATTAATTTCAAAAATTTAACTATATGTACTTCCCTTTATTAATAAGGCATGTATTAAGATAGATTGTTAGGATTTTTCAGAGGTACATCGAAGCACTCATTGCGGAGTTTTCTAATCAAAGGCAAGACATTCAAATTGATGGAATCCTTTTTTTCGTACCACATCAAGCCTAACTGGTTTGATCTTAATACAACTTTCTTTGATGTCTATCTTTTTTTAAATGGAAGAATATTGGCGATTTTAAAATACAGCAAGTTGAATTTTAAACATTAAAAAAAAAATGAGGCGGAAAAAAATCTGGAAGGAGGCTGCTTAGGAAGGTCATCAGCTATACTCAACATTCGCTCTTTTACTTTCAGCTTTTGGTTCAACTTACAATTGTCAACATATTTTATGAAAGCTGTTTTAAGCATACAAAAAGGTCACCTACAATTCATCACTCAAAAGTGACTTAAATATGTTTCTGATATTATACAATTAGCGAAGAGCATTCAAGGACAAGACGCTCACCAATTGATACAGACTAATTACAGTTAAAAGATTTTTACACCATAATTAATCTATATAATATATATATGAAACTATGTGTGTCTTTAACCAATCAAATTGTTTTTTTTAAAGTCACATGATCTTATTGCCTCATATTTTACCTTTGCACTTTGTCTTATCACATCTGTTAACGCTAGCTTATTGAATAACGTACGGATTCCCGTGCTGTCGACCCGGGTTCGATTCTCCAGTTAGTAGTCTACAGTCTACACCTTTTTTGTTTCAATTTTTTTTTATTTCAATGAATATTACTTTTTTAAAAAAAATGGTAAATCTACGGGCAACACCGGGCAATTCAGCTTTTTTAAATAAAAAGACTTGCCTATTTTTGCCTTCAGTAAAAAAAACAACATTTTAACATTATTAGATCAATAACTTTCTGTTCATTGTAGTTTATTCATTATTTTTTATATATAGCTTATACAGGCCTGTTTTATTCCCCCCGGGCAACGCCGGGGGAATTTAGATTGTTAAACATAAATATAAGCAATTATAGAACAAATTTATTAGTTATACATTTTTTAAATATAAGAGACTTATTTAATTTCTGTAATCATTAATTTTAAAAAATAAACTTCTTGCATGGACAAACTGTTCAGGAGATATTTATTTACAAATGTTTAAACTAAATTATTATAATAATATAAATTTAATAAATTATTCATAATAATAATTAAATCTTGTAATAAATACCATAATGTAGGATTTATATAACATAGTAATAATTAGTCAGTAATATGTGTTATACCCGTATTACAAAACAAAACTTGTTTAATGAACATCACTATTGAATATAATGTGGAAACGTTTTTAAATTAAAGGTAGATAATAAACCCGTTTTATTAGCGCTAATATTTCTAATATGTTTTTTTTTTACTTTTATAAAAGAATAAATGGCTTACAATTTATAATTTTCAAATGACCAAACTGTAAAACGTATTTGAAAATTATATAAATAATATATGACTAAAGAATATATTTTTAAACATTACATTAACTACCCAGTTTGTATAATCACTACTGATCTATTCTACTTAACGCTAATATTATTTTCCATAAATTGTGACCATCATTAAAAGTCCATCTCACTTAAACTGAGATCAAACTATATTTAATTAATAATTACATTGACAAGTCTTAACGTGTATGCATACATAAAAGTTCACAAGAAAAAACTTTTCCGGTCGAATTCGATCACATTATAAAAAAACATGTCTGCCATGTGTGCTATGTTACTGGTTGTAGGCTACGAAAATATGTAGAGAATTAAATTTTATTTCATTTCCAAAAAGATGGCGCCAAAAGAAAACGATGGGTTGTGAATGTCAGATTTGATGAATCACCTATTTATAATCCCAAACTAATTGATTGATGCCAAATAATTTTCGTGTTGTTGTTTTTTATGAATTTCCGCATTGTGTTTTTTTAATTACCAAGGACGCAACTCTTGACTAACATATTTTGTAAACAAAAGCTAAATTTAACCAAACGCGACAAACACTATGAGTATTAATTATCGCCTACTCACTTTTGATGTTAAAAACGGATTCCTCAAAACTAATCTTGTAGCCGTTGTATATTTCTAAAAGACCAGAACTGGCAGTCGATGTTGAAATCAATTGTCAAACAGCACCAAAAGCATGGTTTTTATTTACGAAAATGGCGGTAAATTTCACCGGAAGTTCACGCTAATCCCAGTTCAAAAGGTCACACCTAATTAAGACTTGTCAATGTATTAATTCATCATCTTGACTACCAAATGTGAAAGTTTAGTAATAAAATATTGTATGTGATATAAATCCAAATAAAAATGATGATAATCACAAACACGTTAATTTCGTATTAAATATAAAACGCTTGTACGTTTTTCTCCATAAATCTCTTTTGCTTTTGGCCTTGGTTTTGCTAGGGAGTTTTAATTGTCCTATAAAAGTTATTTTTTAAAAGTATAATAGAGGCGGGTGATTTTTAGGCTATTTGCACGCTGAATGAATTCGAAATCCTAGTTTGGCACACTGTTAGAAAAAGGTTACCGAGCCCTGGTCTATGTTATATGATTTTCTTGGGACAATGGATAAAGTAAAGGACGCATACACAGACATACTCAGACAGACATACACAGAAAGACATACAACAAACACAACAGAAACATACAAACTAAACATATCATATTTCTTTTCAAATCTAACACAACGTTTTCAGTCTATTTTTCAGAGCACGATATAAATGTTATTGAAATTGTTTAGTTTTATGCACAGAAAGTGTGGATTTTCCACTTATTATGTTCAGCTTAAGTAAGTAAAGTACCATTCGAACCAAACTGATCATAGGGCTGGTAAAGCAGCATTCACCAGTTTCTGTGGCCACAGCATACTAGGGGATGTGTGCCCAGCACAATGCCCAGCTGCCTCTACTCTGCCCCAACTAATGTCAGGTACCCATCAGAGCTGGACACCCTCAAAAGCTGGAAAAAATTAATTCCTAGCCTTTACCAGGATTCGAACCCAGGACCTTCGGAACGATCGGCTACCTTGTCCGATGTTCAGCTTAGTGTACAGAAATGTGTAGATACTTTTAGTCCCTTTACAATTTTTTAAATAGCTTTTTCCAGTTCTCTGTACAGAAAATTTTAGATATGTCCAGTTTCCTGTTCCGAAATAGTTCGATAATTCCAGTTCTATGTACAGAAAATTTTATATAAGTCCAGTTTCCTGTTCCGAAATAGTTCGATAATTCCAGTTCTATGTACAGAAAATTTTATATATGTCCAGTTTCCTGTTCCGAAATAGTTCGATAATTCTAGTTCTATGTACACAAAATTTTAGATATGTCCAGTTTCCTGTTCCGAAATAGTTCGATAATTCCAGTTCTATGTACAGAAAATTTTAGATATGTCCAGTTTCCTGTTCCGAAATAGTTCGATAATTCCAGTTATATGTACAGACAATTTTAGATATGTCCAGTTTCCTGTTCCGAAATAGTTCGATAATTCCAGTTCTCTGTACAGAAAATTTTAGATATGTCCAGTTTCCTGTTCCGAAATAGTTCGATAATTCCAGTTCTATGTACAGACAATTTTAGATATGTCCAGTTTCCTGTTCCGAAATAGTTCGATAATTCCAGTTCTCTGTACACAAAGTTTTAGATATGTCTAGTTTGCTTTTCCGAAAGAGTTCGATAATTCCAGTTCTATGTACAGAAAATTTCATATATGTCCAGTTTCCTGTTCCGAAATAGTTCGATAATTCCAGTTCTATGTACAGAAAATTTCATATATGTCCAGTTTCCTGTTCCGAAATAGTTCGATAATTCCAGTTCTCTGTACAGAAAATTTCATATATGTCCAGTTTCCTGTTCCGAAATAGTTCGATAATTCCAGTTCTCTGTACAGAAAATTTTAGATATGTCCAGTTTCCTGTTCCGAAATAGTTCGATAATTCCAGTTCTATGTACACAAAATTGTTTTACATTTCCAGTTAGCTATACGGAAATTGCTAGATCTAGATATTCCAAGTTTCCTTGACAGTAATTTTGAGATACCTTTCAGGCTTAGAGTTTAGATTACCTTTAACAAGATTGTTATACTATTTCAATTACTTGTACAGTATTATTTCATTATTCTGTGTCATTTATACTCATCTATATTAGTGTTTCCTATTAAAAATCCACATATGTCTGCTTCTTTCTCGTTTTTTGATATTTCGAACTCATCGACATTTCAAATTTCTTTGAGTTCCCAGCGGATAGATCTTCGTTAGTAGTAGATCCGTTTTCTCCCGAAGACAACCGAAAGCCGAACTCAACGACGTAACTCAATATGTTTAAAGTTCCAGTAATCTCCCCTTTACGTAACAAGCTCAACTATTATACCTCCTTGGGACGAAGTTGAAGAAGAAACATTGAAGCCTTTAATCAAATGCTGCCCACTTTAAAAGACAAAAGCATTCTCTTTGGGGGCGTTGTTTACGAGTAGTCGGACACAAAAAAAAAAAAAAAAAAAAAAAAAAAAAACAATAACGTTTTTCAAACTCGTGTTGTTGTTTTTGTTGTTGCATTGCCTTTTTATATTGAGTCAGTTTGGGCGTTTAATCGGATCTATCGGACTCATAACCCTCCAAGAGACAATAACTCTGCATGATGCAATTGAAGTTTGATAGAAAATACTTTAGTAATCGATCAAACTAATATCCGAAATCGTTAATAAAAAGAGACGCTATAAAACGCCATCTTTAAAGGGACCTTTCGATGTTTAATTTTAAATAATAAGGGAGGTATTCATTGTTCAACTAATAACTCTCTACGGCGCATTAGTGTCAACAATAAACTTTTTAAAATATCTTCGCAGTTATTAATAATTATGAAACGGCGTTTCGTAACAGCTTAAAGATCTAACTTTTGAGACTGTTGAATTCGAAGTTAATTTGATTCGAAATATTTCATACTGTTCTCTGACATAATGAAGAATAATATAATTGACATAGTATAATATTGAAACTACGTTCTTTAAATAATGAAAGTGTTCTTCTTTGATCATTTACAATAATAATAACATGATGATAAAACAAGTGATATACTTAAAAAATAATATTCCCAAATGATTGCACATCGTACTCTTTGCTGTGTGGTTGGGGAATTCCCACTGGGACAGGGGAATACCAGCATCTTGTGCATTCACTAAACGAGGAGAGATTTGATTTCCGGGGATATCCGATGCGGAGCTTGTGCGTCATAGCTTGTGGGCAGAGGAAATGGGATTTCCCAAAATGTACCATGGCGTCTTCGCTGGCGCCGCTATTCTCCTGCTGTTGGCGCAGCAGCTGATTGCCAGGCGGATGTGGCAGACGATCTTTTCAGATGTGAGACTGCACAAGGTAAGTGATGAACTAAACACTTTTCACCAAGTTTTATCTGGTTCGTGTAGTCACTTTCTTAGTTGTTAATAGGTATGTCTATCATATCTCATAGATTGTCTTGCATGCAATTATTATGTACACTTTAAAATACTGCATATTATGTTGTTATTTTTTTAATATACTTTCTGTTGTATTTATTAACCAGAGCATTTTACCAGAGGGACTTCAAATTATTGTTATGACGGTCTCACATTATTTACAATGTATTATATTCTATAAAGAAGATTGCGTCTTAAGCTTATCCCGTGGTCTGAGTCGTCTTGCATTTTTATTAGCGTTTTAAATGAAGCTAATTTGCTGGTTCTCCTGGTTTGTTTAGGTAACCCATTATATTCCATTCCACTCGGGAAGAAAGAGTACTTATTTGCATTTGTTCTCGGAAAAGGGATTAGAAAAGTGTTATTGTGCTTATGTTTATCTGATCATTGTAAAAATATTCTTATTGTGATTGTATTTCCAAGTTATAATTTAATGCCTTATGTACAACGTTTTGCCAATTATTGTAAACTTCCATGAACTTCTTGCTGCATTAATTCCAATTTAAAAAAACAGCAACTTAGCCACCACCCCACCCTCCCACCACGTGGCTGTGTCGATATTTCCTCGTGGCGGTTCACGATCTTGTACATAGTGGTGATCTTGTTTACCGCTCTGTGGTGTTGTAGGTGCTCGAGTTGGAGTTAAGCGCCAAACCAGAGGCACTTGTTTTAAGGCCTTCAGGGGTCGGCAACCTAAGGCAAGCGTGCCACACTTGGCACGCAGAACGATTTTCAGTGGCACGCGAGAGACCTCCAAGAATATTGTTTAATGCAAGTGAAAACAACGTATGTCAGCATAATTACATGGGAATTGCAATGGACGATGTTTTAGTTCAGGAATGTGTTTATGCCAAGCTCTCATCATTGGACTCGCGATCTGTAATTGAATCTATTAAGATAGTCGATTTTATAGTTCCTCAAGTCTCTTGTAGAAGAAATTGATACGAAGTATAGATAAAGTCTTGGATAGATTCGTTTCAATTAAGTTGTATTTAATGAAAAAAATATATATTTCCGGTATTGAATGAGGAGAACTGACTGTTGAAGCCAATGTTTCTGAATGACATAACGACACGTTTCAGTGAGTTAAACTTCCATTTTCAAGTCTGGGTCCAAAAGCACTTGAAGTGTTGGGCCACTGGAAAGTATTTGCATTGAAACGGGACATGTCTTTCCGTGAAATCAATTTCAAAACATTTAACTCTTTTTAAAATTTAAGGCAAATTAAGATAGATGAGCGTTTTCCAAAGTACATTAGTTATATTAAAACAATTAACTTGTTTGGCATCACTAGCATCAAATTTGGAGAATTTAATTGAAGGGAGATAATTAACCCGTTTTCTTTACATTAATATTTCTACTATGTTTCTTTTTTGTTTCCTTTCCAAAACATTAATGGCGTACAGTTTATAACTCTAAAATGATCATTAAATTACAAAAGATAGTTGAAAATTATATAAATATTTTTTGACTAAAGAAGGTATTTGTATATTTTTAAACATGACAATAACTACCCAGTTTGTATGATTACTAAGTATCTCTTCCGCTTAACTTTAATGATGTGGCAGTCTGATTATCCGAGTGACTTTAGGTTTAAATAATATGTTAGCGCAAATCTCAGTTATGCTGAGATCAAACAAAAAGACTGTATGTTTATTACTAAAATACTATCTTGACAACTAAATTCAAATTTTGATAACTATTAATGTGTAAGTTGAGTAATGAAATTGTGTATTAGCTATAAATGGATTTTTCAAAAAAGATGATAATAACAAACAGGTTAATTTGTTATTAAATATAAAACACTTGAATGATTTTCTCTATAACGCTCTTTTTCTTTTGGTCTTGGTCTTGCTACGGCACTAAATAAATTTTCTTATAAAAATAATATAGTTGATCAGTTTGACATTCACGCTGTTGGCAAGCTGAATGATTAAAAAATCTTAGTTTGGCACACTATAAGCAAAAGGTTGCCGACCCCTGCCTTAAAGGAACACGGTGGCCAATAGACAGCGCGTTCGGCATGTCTACCGAAAGTCCCGGGTTCGAATCCTGGTGATTGCTAATATAATAACAAAGTGAACAGAAATAATTGTACATTTTTCAAAAATGTCCTATACAATTTCGGCATTTTCCGAAAACAATTTGTTCTGATCTTATGGTCGTCTTTATGCGGTTGTCAAAGCTGCTTCACCGGTCCCAGGATCAATTTGGTCCGACAAGATACTTTAGTTTGCTTACTATTACATTGTCGTCATGGAGAGCCAGCAGCCAAGATCCTGTGTTCGAATCCTGGTGAAAGCTAGGATTGTTTCCCTGGGTCTCGAGGGAGTCCCTGAGTCTACTCAGCTCCGATGGGTAGCTGACATTAGTAGGATGAAAGTAAAGACAACTGGGCATTGTTCTGGCAACACAATCCCCTAGTATGCCGTGACCACAACAACTGATGAACGCTGCTTCACCGGTCCTATGGATCAATTTGGTCCCACAAGATATTTTACTTTTTACCTACCTGCTTTCTCTTTACACCATTGAAAGAAAACAATATTTATGTGGGCAGACAGAAATCGATAAAGTTATTGTGCATTAAGCTGCATATTTAATGACGGCTTCGCACACAATGTTATCACGTAGCGGTAATAAAAACCTTTAGCGTCACGAAGCATCACTCATAAATTTGTCCTGCTAGGTTCTCCCCTCCTTTATCTGTTTTATTTAATAAAAATATTATATATAATACATATATGTATCTTAAACGCTACGACTATAATATTGGTTTTCATAGATTCTTTTTTTTTTAATCGTTGCCTTTGAGTCCTTTGCGTGTGTGTGTGTGTGGTGGCTTTTGTTAAGGTGTTAATTCTACCTCTATAAAACCTTCCTACTAAGAATTCTTCTGTGTATTATTACATTTTTCAATGAAACCACAAATTTCTTCTTATGCTGAAAGATGTCCGTCTGTAGTAATCTCAGCTTGGTGCGCTGTAGAGCTGAAATGTTAGTTTGTGCATGTGCATGTGCGACCTTCAATAAGTCCTCAAGTTTTCTGGTGTACATCAAAGACTATAATGAGCTAGGCCGCTTGCTCTAACTCTAGAGCTTAACACGTGTTTTTTTTCGTGCGTACACTGTTTTTAATGACTCCTAAACTTCCCTAAAGACTTCCGCTGTATTTAAATCTTACTTTACCATTGAGACAATCTTAGCGAATTACTAGACCGGAAGTCTAGAGGACGTAGTGCGATCGGAAATTCCGAGAAGAAGATATTCGGCTCATCAAATAGCAGAAATATGAAAGCAAGCGGTTCTTCTTATTATAGTCTTCGCTATTAATAATTATGTTAAGTTTAAAAACAGAGCACCATTTCAGAATGATCTTCTTTTTACGGGCGACCGTAAATAATAAAAAAGAACAAAAGCTAAATACCGAAACAAACGTTCACACTAAAGTTTTTTTATTGTAAGAGGGTATGTTTTTTTTATTTTCTTTTTCTTAACAATACGTATTGTAATGATTCGTTTCTCTGTCATTTTGACGGGCATTACTCCTAGTATACATATATATATATAGCGATAGTGCTCCTAATTTATTCATATAGCCATAGTATGACAGATTGCCGTGAAGGATATTTCATATGTTCCCCAATGGCCTAGCAAAGTCTGAAATGTGATACTATACTATGTGACAGAATAGCTATTGGAAAACCCAAGGATCTGGGTTTTTTATGCTTGGTCATAGAATTCCACATTCTCTTAGAAGTGTCAAAAAGTTCCCGGATTTTTCTCGTGTTGTCAAACACGTATGTTCCCATGGGCCTCATCGCTTGCAAAGTGGGGAGACCGCCTGTACGCTTGCATCAAGAGCACACCGGTGGGCTAACGCATGGGTAACAGCCCCTGCTGCGCTTCCAAGACTAATTTTACCGCCGAGATGACCGAGACGCTTGGTGGGGAGGAAGCAATGAGCGCAGCGTTCTCGCCCCAAACCCCGCCCTGGTGACTATAGTATGGGATTTTCGCTACCGGGCGACATTGCAGATATAAGGGCGAACCACCATGATAATGATCCGAAGTGGAGTTCTGCAGTGGGGAAGAAATAGTGCATGTGAAGCCGGCTGGCCTAGCGGTTAGCTCACCAGACTGTCAACCAAAAAGCCACTTGACACGTCGCGGGTTCGAGCCCCGCCACCGGCAGATCCCTGTCGCCCTACAGGAGTTTTGGGACTAGATGACGTTAATATTGAGTTGTTATCACATGCGCTTAACCGGCAGCAGTGAAACCTCTCACAGATTAATAGTCTTCTAGAGCGCACTGAGCATGCTAAAATAGCATGGATAGAAGCGCTTTATAAATTACCATTACCATTACCATGTGGCTGTGGTAAATGTACCCTAAGTTACACGGCCTTAGGCGTGCCCGGGGACGGCTGACGCCCCCAAACCCCGGGTTCACTACTAAACAAAGTTACGCCTGGTCGTAAAAGCCGGAAGGCAGTAAAATAAGCAGACAATCCAGTATATAAGTAATAGTAATCGGTCACTCGTATAGTCTTTAAAACCTATTTTTACACCATATTTTATTTCGCTCTATAGTTGCACGTTTATTTATTTCTCTGTTTGTGTGTGTTTAGGTAA